>APFE031427085.1:49295-83124 GCA_000404065.3 Pinus taeda
TCTATTGAATCTAAAACAATGCAAAAATTAAGTGACAAATCACACTACTTAATTCTCCCTTAACATTCTGCCTTTAGCTAAATTGATCATGTGAAAAAGAGTTAGGAGTGAATTAGCAATATGAGTCTAAAACTAAATAAACCGAGCTGCAATTAAATGGTGTTTTGGTCCCATAAAAGTTAGTGAATCATGATAAAAAGAACCATCAAGAGATTAGCAACTTGACAAAACTTGATAAAGTAAACTAGGCAAGGAAACTAACTAAGCTATGAAACTAATGAAAATCAAAAGAGAAAGTCAGCAGTTTAGATAAGACAACTTCAGATGCCACTAGTGTTAGAAAGAAGGAAAAGCACACTGTCCCGGGCTCCTAACAAAGCTGTAAAACACACAGTGATCAGTCATGAAAAGTAAAGAAACGTAAAGCAGCATGATTCAAACTGTACATTAATATACATGGCAAATTAGAGAAAAAGGAATGTAGGAAAGCAAATTTAAAAGCTAATGTACAATGGTTGTAGCAGACAGGGGCCCTCCATCCACTTCAACCAATTAAAAAGATCAACTACGCAGGTAAGAACAGAACTGTCTTCTTGGTATTAAATCAGCACATAACAAAATACAGTGGAGAGCGTAAACGCTATATAAAAGAGTTTTGAAATAAATTTTACAACAGCAAAAGACTAACTTCCCAAAAGATAACTAATCAGTGTGTAGAAACGCTTTATTTATAGCAAGAACACAAACTGTTCTGTGCATAAACTAAGCTAGCTAACAGTTATGCAAAAGACACGTTCAGCAGCACCGTGCACGGATTTAGGAAACGATCATCATGGTTGATAAATCCGTTGTTGGATCCTTGTCCCCTACAGTCTTCGTGGCTAAAGAAGAGGCCAGCTGTGACTTTCGTGCTTCACTTGAACACGCAGAGCCATGCCACCGTTTGCAACCTTGCCGTTTGACCAGAGTTACCTCCACGTTGACCAGGGGTGTAGACGGCCAGTTTGGCTGAGCTGACAGCACACGCACCATGTACACAGTCATAGAAATTTGCCCATGTGGTTCTTTCCTCTGGAGGACACCTGGATCATAACAAACAAGAAAATGGCTGCGGAATCTAGGATTGGCTGCGGAATCAGAGATCGGCTGCGGAAACCCTGTATCAGCTACGGAATTGCAGCACTTGAACCAAAAATCTAAACCAACAGTCAATCATTAGCACAATTAGCAAATCATGTTAAAAAGTCCTATAATGCAATGAATTGATCAAGTTGATGAAGGAAATGATAACAAAAGAAGGAAATGAGTAGGAAAAGGCTGTTGGGAGGATGGGTAAATGAGTGCAGTTTTGAGGCTCAACAACCTACTCACTGATACATTCAATTGTCTAATCCAGAGATAAGATGACAGTTATCTAGCATTAGATGTAGAAGAAATAATGAATGCAACACCTCAGGTACAATCCTGGAACAGAGGAGAAATGGGCATTGAGCAATTAACAACAAAAGAAGCTTGCATTGCTGAAAATGAAGATGAGATGCTGCAAGTTACATAATATCTACAATCTCCAGAAGTTGAACTGAAATACAATGGCCCTTATCCATTTAGGGATGGAAGGGTCTTAATTGACCACCAACTACCATTAACTATCTGATAGTGTGTTTGAACGTAGTTGGTTTCTCCATTACGAAAACCTGATCAGTTCTGGTAATGTGTTGTCCTTCAGGTGATCAGATTAATCATGGAAGTGGAGTTCCATGATTGTTTAATTCAGTTGCTGAGTCGTGTTGTGTCCTTTTCTCCTCTGGCCATTCTCTTCTTTTAATTTAGCTTCATGGTTAGGCTATTGCCAGACTGACAGAGTCGGCCATCTTCTTCTTCGCGTACCAGATAGGACGTGGGGTATGGAGTGCATGGGAAAATGAACGGTGGTTAGTGATCTGAATGGTGGCCCTTGAATCAAGGGAGATGTGTAGTGGAGATAGCTTTTTTGGGGCTAGTGATCGTGGTGTGAGCAGAATATGTTCGGGCCGTTGGATCTTTAGGCAGGCGGATCGGATGGTTATCGGGTAGCGAAGATGCGTGGATGGTAACATGTGGGGTGGTTTGATTTCAGTGGTTATGGTTTTTATTGGGTGGGCATCGAGCGGTAAATGGTAAGTGTTAGAACTTGCCTGATGCCATTCAGTGGATGACACGTAGCAGTGGGGAAAAAGAAAAACTGTCCTCATCGGGCAGGTACTTATCGTGCTTGTTGTCCACGCGGTACAAGCACTGACCGTTAGATCTGGTGGGGGTGATCTAATGATGAAGGAGCGTTGGGCAAGTTGGTGTATCAGATGGGACGTGGATCATTGGATTGGTAGGGAGAGATCAACGGCGAAGATGTGGCGAAGGTACGAGATGTCTCCAGGAAATGTGTTGTAGGCACGTAAGGCATATGGGTGAGATTTTATGGGGATTTTGGCTATTGCGCTTGGAGCTAAGGCCAAAGAATAATTTGTTGGGGTGCGAAGGTTAAGTTAGGAAGGAGAAAGGGTAAAGTGTGAGTGGTGGTAAGGGAAGAAGAGGAATAATGGCCCATGTGGGACCCCTTTTTACACACAACAAAGCAAACTGAATTTTCTCGTTGACCTTCAAAAAGTCAGCACTACATCTCAGGGCTAACACTGGCTCCTTCTAGGGATGAAATCCTCCATGTGAGGTTTAAAGAACCATAGACCACTGCCTTTTACATAAGAAACAAGATTAGAAATATTGCCTAGTATTCCATTGGGCATGGAGTCTATCTAAGCCTACACTAAAACTTTGAAAAATAACATATTTACAATACTAAGGCCTGAAAGACTTAAACAAAATAAACTTCAAAAACTGCCCATTGACCGGGCCATCAAAAAGAGTTTCTCCTTCCAAACTTTACACCATGAAAGTATTGTTTCCCTGGACCTGAGAGATGACAAATGGTCATGTCCATCGAGCATCAAATTTACCATGATTGCCTTTCTTTTCCTTCATTGCATCCCACTTGAGGACCCAGTCACCAACCTGAAGATTGTCCATCTTTCCCTCTCTATCAAAAGATTCCTTGATTTTCCTTTGATGTATTGCAGATCTGTCAATCAGTTGATCTCTGATCTAATGAATTTCAGCCAAGTCACTCATCCTCCTTGCCATGTCACTCTCCTCGTTCTACTCTTCTTGCAAGAATTTGGCCACAGGAAGGATCATTTGGATGGGGAAAAAATCCTTAGTGCCATATACCAAATTGAATGGAGAATTCCCCATGGATTTCTTGATGGTGACCTTGTCAACCCACAATGCAAACTTTAGTTTGGAATCCCAACTCCGCTTGTTGTCTTCTAGTAGTTTTTTTATTATCCTTACCAAGCTTTTATTGGATGATTCTGCTAGGCCATTGCCCTGAGGATAATATGAGGTGGAATGCATTAGTTTAATGCACATTGATTCAAACATGTCCATCGACTCTTTTGTCTTGAAAGCTACTGCATTGTCTGTAACTAGATTATTTGGGCAGCCAAACCCAGTGAAAATGTTTTCTATCAAGAATTTCATGACAGCCTGGTGATCAGCTTTCTTAGTGGGGATGGCCTCAATCCATTTGGTAAAATAATCAGTGGCCACTAAAATCCATCTATGTTGGCCACTGGAATGGGGATTAATCTCCCCTATGAAATCCAAACCCCACTGCTAGAAAGGGCCACTGGTATGTATTGGCATTAGGGGCAAAGATTTCAGTTGTTGCCTTCCTGCAAATCTTTGGCACTTGTCACAAGATTTCACAAATGAAAACACATCAGGGAATAGAGTGGGCCAATAATACCCAACTCTCAGGATCTTGTGGGCTGTGGTTTTCCAATAATGATGTCCTCCACAGATGCCAGAATGGAACTGGTGCATGAATTCCACAGATTTCTCTTTGTCTAGACATCTTAAGAGGATTCTGGATGGGCCCCTCCAATAAAGCAGGTTCTTATTTATGTAAAACTTGGCTGCTTTGAGCTTAATAGTCCTGGCTTGACTTGAGCTAAGCCCTAGAGGGACTTCTAGCTTCAACAGGAAGTGAGCTATTCTAGAATACCAATCACAAGTAGCCAAGTTCTCATCTAATGACTGGCTCTACTTTCGTTCTTTTGTTTCCTCCCCTGTGCTTTCTAGCCTCTAAATTTGTACCCATGCAATTTATGTCCAACATTCTGCAATTTTCTTCAGCCATCAGCTGAGCAAGGCCTTGGCCTTTGACAAGCTTGGTGGGCTTCAATTCTATGTTGAACTCAATGATCTTTCCAATCCATTTAGTCATTCTTCCATCAACATCTTGTTGTGTTAGGACATCCTTTACTGAGGTAGAGGGTACATACGCAATCACCTTGGAGTGCAGAATGTAGATTCAGAATGCCTTTAAAGATTTAATAAGATCATAAGCCTATTTTTCAATAATGTCATATCTTAATTCAGCATCCCTTAAAGTTTTGTTGAAAAAGGCCATTGGGTGCTCTGTACCTTCATCATATCTCTGCAACAAGACTGCCGCAAGGGTGTCATAGGAAGAAAAAAATAAGATATGGAACTCCTTGTTATAGTCTGGGTTGATCAGAGTGGGAGCTTCCATAATAGCTCTTTTGATGGCTTCAAAGGATTTTCTTGCTGCCTCGATCCATTTAATCTTTGATCCCTTTCTCAGCATGGAGTTGATATGCTTCACTAGTTCTGCAAAATTGGGAATAAACCTCCTCAAAAAGTTGATCTTGCCCAGAAAATATTGAATTTCCTTTTTCGATCTTGGGATGGACAATGCCTATATTGCTCGAACCCTTTCTGGATCAATCTTAACACCTGCAGCAGAAACGATATGTCCTAAAAGTTTTCCTTTTTCTAGAGCAAACTGTGACTTCTTAGGATTTACTGAAATCCCAAACCTTCTGCACTTTAGAAACACTTTCTTCAGATGTTGTAAATGATCCTGATGACTACTGGAGTAAACTATTATATCATCCAAGTAAACTAGGACAAACTTGTCCTTATCTCCTGCAAAAGAAATATCAATGGCCCTCTGAAAGGTGGCTCCAGCATTCATCAGTCCAAAGGGCATCTTGGAGTACATAAAAGTACCCCAAGGAGTGGTGAAAGCAGTCTTTTCTTGGTCCTCTGGATGTACAGCAACATGGTTGTACCCTAAAAATCCATCCAAGAAAGACATGAATCTAGCCCCTGAAACCTTTTGCAGCAAATGTTCCATCTTGGGCAGGGGATAGTTGTCTTTCTTAGAGCATTTTTTCAAGTTCCTAAAGTCAACACGCAACTTGATTTCCCCACTTTTCTTCCTCACAACTACTAGGTTGGCTACCCACTTTGAATACCTCAGGGGAATGATGATCTTGGCAGTCAACAATTTCTTAATTTCCTTTTCAATCAAAGGGTGTAGTAGAGGGTTTATGGGTCTCAGCTTCTGCTTGAAAGGGATGGTGTCTTTCTCCAATGGGATCTTATGCTGAATGATGTTTTTGTAATACGTCTTAAGGTCACTGTATTACCAGGCAAAGACATTGGCAAATTGCTTCATTAGGGTGCAATATTTAGAACTTTGGGCAGTGGACAAGTGGGTGGACAGATTTATATATTTTGGATGATCTAGGCTCCCTATGTTATGCCTATGGACTGCAGACTTGTTTTGTTTTTGGGTAGTCTTATAGGGTACATCATTATGGTCAAACAGCTTCTGTAAAGGCACCAACCCTTTAGGTATATGGTTACTAGGTAATTGTATAGTGCTTTCTTGGCCAATTTTGTTTCTTAGCTGAGACTGGTGACATTCCTCCATGGCTTCATTCTCTTGATCAATTTGCATTTCAGAGAATTCATCAATGACTTGTAGAAACCTATTGAATTCATCATCATCCTCAAAATCTTTCCAGTATTTGACATTATCAGGCAGAGATGGTATATACTTTACTTGAACTTCATGAGCCAATTTAGGGGGCATGGGAGGGATGAACATGCTAGCAGACACAACAAGGGAATTAGCAAGCTAATTTTTTACTCTAGGAATATATGAGATGCAAAAGCTACTAAAAGAATCTTTGAGCCTCCATACCTCATCTCTCTATACTTTCAGCCTGGGGTTCTTTGCTTGGAATATTTTGTTTACTTGTTTAATGATGAGATCGACATCTCCAAACACCTTTATGTCTCTGACTCCCATTTCTTTGGCAGCATTTAAGCCCAAAATCAAAGCATCATATTCTACTATATTGTTGGTGACCTGAAAAGTCAGCTTGAAAGACAGATGTATGCATTCCTGTGTTGGGGATACCATCACTACATCTTCTCCTGCAGCTTCCCTAGAGCAAGCTCCATCAAAGAACATATCCCAAATCTATGGCCCTTCCTTCTCCATGACCTGGCATACTGGTTTCTTGAGTTGTACTGAGGCCAGCTGGGATTCTTCAATTTGGAGAATACATGTTCCAAAATCAGTGTCCACAACATAAATTGGATGATTAGTGGGATTCTTTTCATCACTGATGATATATGCCAACTGGGCTTCCATGTATAACCTTCTTCTTTCTCCCCCAAAAACTGGGATAGTGGTATAGGACACGTCATTTTTCAATGTCCCACCCAACCTCTTCATTCATCCTTTGGAAAGTAACATGTCAAACTTAGGGGGGGCGTCTGCTACTACAATATCCATCATCATGCACTTCATAGGCAGTTGAGATAAGGTGATGGCCAAGTCTTTGATCAACCCTAGACATTTCACTTTTCTGGAATCGAAAGAGAACAAGTCATGATAAGGTCTAGTGATATCAAGGCCTAACTCATCCATGATAGCCTTGGGCATTAGATTATGACTAGCGCCTGTGTCTAGTAGGAAATTGTGAAGGATTTTGTCATGAATGGTCAAGGAGACATAGAATGATGGGGAACTATCATCAACAGGTTCAGTCATTGGGCTAAGGACAATTGTAGGTTTGTCATCTTGCAAATTGACACAATCATTTGATGCTTGTGTGGCTTTGAGCTCAAGGGCATCAAGGATGGGTTTCTTAAAGGCCTCATTCTTTACTAGTTCTATCAGAGGTACATATATTTTCAACTTCTAGACTTCTAATTCAAAACTAAAAGGGGAAGGGGACTTGTCAGGACCTCTTACCTCTTGAGCTGGTGCTTTGAGGATGTTGGGATCAGCTGCTGGTCACTTCTACTTGCTAATGTGATGCTCTGTAGGAACAATAGTCTTTTGGACAGGGCTTTCTTTGCTATTACTCATCCTTGACCTCAGGTTATATCTCTGCTAATTTTCAGTTTGCAGAACAGCTTCTCTGTCCCACTCTCAATTGGGCTAGTCCTTGAGCAATGACTCGTCATGGGAAGCTAATGCCAAGAAGGAAGCACTGCCTTTGTCTTCCATGCAGTAGATTTCATCCTCTTCATCAAATTGTTCCTCCTCCTTGACTGCATTCTGGAAAGGAGTCTTCACCTTCTATTCTCCATTGGCCTCTTTTCCCCTTTGCATGATCTGCAATTGTTCATTTGCTCTTTTGTATGGATTTGGGTTTCTAGGAGCAAATGTATTAGGAAGCCTTACTTTCCCTAAATGTTGCTCAACCTTCAGCTTGGAGATTTCAGAGGCCAATGACTCTATCATCTTGGTCATTTTGTCTATCTTGGGATCGGAAGATGAAGAAGATTCACCCCTCTATCTCCTTCGATCGACATGCCCTTTGAGTTTCTCTGCAGCCATGATATTAGATTCTACCTCCAAGGTTTCATCCTGCATCTCAGCCAGAGAAGCACATCTTCTTTCTCTCAATAGCAGGTAGAAGTCAGAATCAAAGGCATTGGCATAGGTGAGCTTGGCAGAAGTGGGAGTAGGTTTCACTTCAACTGGTATCTTGCTATACATGCAGTTGAACCTTTTATTGAAATCGAACAATGACTCCCCATTTTCCCTTTCTAGGTTGCCAAACTCAGTATGATAATAGAGCAGATCTTTCTTATCCGCCCAATGCTTTAGGAACACATCATCTAAGGCCTCAATATCTGTTATAGATCTAGGGGTCAATCCTCTGAACCATTTTCTTACCTCTCCATCAAGGCTTTGGACAAATAATCTCATCTCTACATCATCTTCACTAATATCTAGGTTATCAGCATAGCTATAGAATGACTCAAGATGTTCCTATGCTGTGACCCCTTCTGTCCCAGTAAACTTAGGCATGTACTTTTGATATTCTCCTACAGGCATGGCATTCAAAGGAGTAGGCAATACTAAGGGCACATACCTAGCAGCTATAATTCTTTCCATTTTGGTGGGTGCTTGTGGGCCTACCATGACTGGGGTAGATGAGAGAGTGTTGGCAGTCTAGAAGGTAGGGAATTGAGAAATGAATGATAGGGTTAAAGGAATATGATGGACAGGAGGGGAGGTTTCCTTTGCGCTGAAATCCAAAGGAGGACCTAAAGAATGAGGAGCTTTATGAACCTCCGAAAATTTTTCTTCACTGCTAGTGCTAAAGGCTATATTCACAATGTGTATGTGCTCTGTTACAAGCCTTTCTTGCAAAGATGCATAAGATTGTTCAGGTTTACCTAATCCTGATGCTCCCTTTTGTGATGCCTTTCTTTCCTTGATAATCTTATCAGGGTCAGGTACTGGGTCAGTTGGTGATTTCTGAGGATTTCTCTGAGTGTGCCTCACAAATTGAGCCAGAACTGTGATGTGGAGTCACCAAGAGTTTTGGCCTTCAGTAGAGTTGCCAGATAGATGATTATAACCAAAAATGTGTCCAGACTTTGTCTATCATCAAAGCTAGATCTGTGTCATCTCCTAGGGAAGCTGAGCTTCAATCTCCTCTCCCCGGCGACGACGCCAATTATGTTAGGGCTCCCAGAAACTCTCCTGGGTTGTAGCTCGAAGATGCCTGGTAACATATAATCTTCAATATGGTTCTAAGAACTTATTGGGATGGGTGATGGTTTGGTTCAAGCCAGATAACCACTTCTACTCTGTTTTCACTCCAGACATTCATGAACACCCTCAGACTACAAGGCTTTAGACCACCAATGCTCAACAATTTGGGAATTAGGTGAATAGACGAAGAATACTAACCACACCAGTAGATGCATACAGAATGTATGATGGCTGGCTGCAACTAGTAAAGAAACTTGCAAATCTAATCTATCAATGCAGAGACAAGATGATAGTTATCTTGCATTTGATACAGAAGAAACCTGAGTGACCTACTCACTGATACATTCAATTTTCTAATCCAGAGATAAGATGACAGATATCTAGCATTAGATGTAGAAGAAATCATGAATACAACACCTTAGGTACAATCCTGGAATAGAGGAGAAATGGGCATTGAGAAATTAACAGCAAAAGAATCTTGCATTGCTCAAAATGAAGATGAGACGCTGCAAGTTACATAATATCTACAGTCTCCAGAAGTTGAACCAAAACACAATTGCTAACCCTGATTACATCTTTCTTCTGGCTATTTATAATCTATCGTTACAATGGCCCTTAGCCGTTTAGGGATGGAGGGGTCTTAATTGACCACTAACTACCATTAAGAGTCTAATAGCGTCTTTGAACGTAGTTGCTTTCTCCATTACGAAAACCTGATTAGTTCTGGTACTGTGTTGTCCTTCAGGTGGTCAGATTAATCATGGAAGTGGATTTCCATGACTATTTAATTAGGTTGTTGAGTCGTGTTGTGTCATTTTATCCTTTGGCGATGCTCTTCTTTTAATTTAGTTTCATAGTCAGGCTGTCGCCAGATTGACATATTCGACCATCTTCTTCTTCGCGTAGCAGACAAGACGTGGGGTATGGAGTGCATGAGAATATGAACGGTGGTGAGTGATCATGAATGGTGGCCATCATATCAAGGGAGATGTGTGGCAGAGATTTCTTTTTGGGGGCTAGCGGCCATGGTGTGAGTGGAATATGTCTAGGCCATTGGATCTTCAGGCAGGCGGATCGGACGGTTATCAGGCGTCGGAGATGCACGGACGGTAACGTGTGGGGTGGTTTGATTTGAGTGGTTATGGTTTTTATCAGGCGGACATCGAGCGGTAAATGGTAGGTGTCAGAACTCGCCTGATGCCATTTAGTGGATGACACGTAGCAGTAGGGAAAAAGAAAAACCACCCTCATCGGGCGGGTACTTATTGCACTTGTTGTCCATGCGATATGGGCGTTGACCATTAGATCTGGCCGGGGTGATCTAATGGCGAAGGAGCATCAGACAAGTTGGTGTATCAGATGGGATGTGGACCATTGGATTGATGGGGAGAGATCAACAATGAAGATGTGTTGAAGGTACGAGATGTCTCCGGGAAATGTGTTGTAGGCACGTAAGGCATATGGGTGAGGTTTTATGGGGATTTTGGCTATTGCGCTTGGGGCTAAGGCCAAAGAAGAATTTGTCGGGGCGTGAAGGTTAAGTTAGGAAAGAGAAAGGTTAAAGTGTGAGTGGTGGTAAGGGAAGAAGAGGAATAATGGCCCATGTGGGACCCCTTTTTACACATAGCAAAGCAGATCAAATTTTCTCGTTGACCTTCAAAAAGTCAGCACTGCATCTCAGGGCTAACAATGACCATAAGTGATTAAGCACATTTCTTTAGTGGAGTTTGCATCAAGCTATAAAAATGGAAAGAAACGAAAACATGATGATGTGCCATTTACCATAATATTCATGATATATAGTGAACATAAGGATCCATACAATTTATAATATTCATGATATATAGTGAACATAAGGATCCATACAATTTATATGTAGAAAAAATGATGTTATTGTGCCATGTAGGCTTGATTAATCTACTTTTAAACATATGTGTTTGTTGGTTCCTAAATTGTTTCGACAACACATGAAAAACTTAAAAATATATTCATTGAGGACAAGAGTCCTCCCGCTTTAGGCTAACGGGCTAGTCTTCCTCATCCTCGGGGTATTATATATATATATATTATATATATATAATAAATATATATATATAATATTATATATTATCATATATATATATATATATATATATATATATATATATAATTATATATATATATAACATATATATATATATATATACATATAATATATATATATATATTATAATGTTTGTGTATATATATATATATATGTATATATATTTGTATATATATATATATATATAATATATATTGTATATATATATGTATTATATATATATATATATATAATATATATACATATATATACATATACTATACATATACATATTATATAGATATAGATATATATATAATATATATTATATATCTATATATATATATATATATATATATATATATTATATATATATATATTATATATATATATATTGTTGTTAGAAAAGTGTTAAATTGTTAGATTCTTAGTGGCAGGAAAGTTTATACGTCATATAGGATCACTCATTTAGGCAAGTAATTTTCAGGGAGAAACTCAAAAGATTAACATGAATAAACAAAAATAATAGAAACATTATGGACAAATAAATACAATAAATAAATAGAATTTTAAATTTAATATATTGTGTTGAGAAATATTACTATCATAATAAAGGAGATGAACTATGCAATATCATGTACCAATATATTTGATTTACCATAACATGCATAAGTATGATGAAATTCAAATCCCATGATAGTATATATCAGACAACAAATAAGTTCATTATTGGCTATAACAAGAGGATGTTGAATGTGTCAACAATCATCTTGTTGGTATGCATTACAACACAGTCATATATATTAAGTAAAATGAAATAAAAGTAAACATTTCTTATATGATCCTCGTGAAATGTTGTAAAAGAACCAAAACACAATTGCCAACCCTGATTACATCTTTCTTCTGGCTATTTATAATCTATCGTTACAATGGCCCTTAGCCATTTAGGGATGGAGGGGTCTTAATTGACCACCAACTACCATTAAGAGTCTAATAGCGTCTTTGAACGTAGTTGCTTTCTCCATTACGAAAACCTGATTAGTTCTGGTACTGTGTTGTCCTTCAGGTGGTTAGATTAATCATGGAAGTGGAGTTCCATGACTATTTAATTTGGTTGTTGAGTCGTGTTGTGTCATTTTATCCTTTGGCGATGCTCTTCTTTTAATTTAGTTTCATAGTCAGGGGGTCGCCAGATTGACATATTCGACCATCTTCTTCTTCGCATAGCAGACAAGACGTGGGGTATGGAGTGCATGAGAATATGAACGGTGGTGAGTGATCGTGAATGGTGGCCATCATATCAAGGGAGATGTATGGCAGAGATTTCTTTTTGGGGGCTAGCGGCCATGGTGTGAGTGGAATATGTCTAGGCCATTGGATCTTCAGGCAGGCGGATCGGATGGTTATCAGGCGTCGGAGATGCACGGACAGTAACGTGTGGGGTGGTTTGATTTGAGTGGTTATGGATTTTATCAGGCGGACATCGAGCGGTAAATGGTAGGTGTCAGAACTCGCCTGATGCCATTTAGTGGATGACACGTAGCAGTAGGGAAAAAGAAAAACCACCCTCATCGGGCGGGTACTTATTGCACTTGTTGTCCATGCGATATGGGCGTTGACCATTAGATCTGGCCGGGGTGATCTAATGGCGAAGGAGCGTCGGACAAGTTGGTGTATCAGATGGGATGTGGACCATTGGATTGATGGGGAGAGATCAACAATGAAGATGTGTTGAAGGTACGAGATGTCTCCGGGAAATGTGTTGTAGGCACGTAAGGCATATGGGTGAGGTTTTATGGGGATTTTGGCTATTGCGCTTGGGGCTAAGGCCAAAGAAGAATTTTTCGGGGCGTGAAGGTTAAGTTAGGAAAGAGAAAGGTTAAAGTGTGAGTGGTGGTAAGGGAAGAAGAGGAATAATGGCCCATGTGGGACCCCTTTTTACACATAGCAAAGCAGATCAAATTTTCTCGTTGACCTTCAAAAAGTCAGCACTGCATCTCAGGGCTAACAATGACCATAAGTGATTAAGCACATTTCTTTAGTGGAGTTTGCATCAAGCTATAAAAATGGAAAGAAACGAAAACATGATGATGTGCCATTTACCATAATATTCATGATATATAGTGAACATAAGGATCCATACAATTTATATGTAGAAAAAATGATGTTATTGTGCCATGTAGGCTTGATTAATCTACTTTTAAACATATGTGTTTGTTGGTTCCTAAATTGTTTCGACAACACATGAAAAACTTAAAAATATATTCATTGAGGACAAGAGTCCTCCCGCTTTAGGCTAACGGGCTAGTCTTCCTCATCCTCGGGGTATTATATATATATATATATATATATATATATATATATATATATATATATATATATATACATATATATACATATATATACATATTACATACATATACATACATATATATAGATATATATATATATATATATATATATTATATATATATTATATTATATATATATATATATATATATATTATATATATATATATATATATATATATATAATGTGTAAGAAAAGTGTTAAATGGTTAGATTCTAGGTGGAGGAAACTTATACGTCATATAGGATCACTCAATTAGGCACAAATTTCAAGGAGAAACTCAAATAGATAACATGAATACAAAAATAAATAAAAGAAAAACATTATAGGACAAATAAATAACAATAAAATAAATAGAAATTTAAATTTAATTATATTGTGTTGAGAAATATTACTTATCATAATAAAGGAGATGAACCATGCAATATCATGTACCAATATATTTGATTTACCATAACATGCATAAGTATGATGAAATTCAAATCCCATGATAGTATATATCAGACAACAAATAAGTTCATTATTGGCTATAACAAGAGGATGTTGAATGTGTCAACAATCATCTTGTTGGTATGTATTACAACACAGTCATATATATTAAGTAAAATGAAATAAAAGTAAACATTTCTTATATGATCCTCGTGAAATGTTGTAAAAGAACCAGGAATGTCAGGATCATTTGGCTCAGTGACAATATATCAACTAAATATTCTAATTTGGGTACCTTAGATAGTATATATATCTGAATGAAAAGTGAACTAGTCACATTATAACAGTCTAAACAATTGCTCAAGTAAAAAAAATAAACTACCAATTTAGTTAGAATTGAATTTAACACAAAGTACAACTGCATTTAACACAACTGCAACTGGAAGGCACACCCAACTAAGGTATTTTTTAATAGTGTACTCTATAGTTTGCACTAATGATATTGATGTGTTTTTGTAGTTTTTGAGCATTTCAGTTACGAGGAGCTGGAAAACCCCATTCATTTACAAGCCAACTAAGTCTGTGATAAAATTAAAGCTTTCGGACCGCAAATGCTGGGATTTCCGCAATTCCTATCACATATTTTCTTGTTCCTCTATCACATATAGTGCTACAAGGTCTACCCATAGATAAATTGCATGAACTGTTTGAAACTTTTGTGTAACTAACAATGATTTGTCTCAAAGTCACATGGTGCTCAAATGGAAAGACTTGATGGAAAATGGAAGAGTTATATCTATATCTAGATATATATATAGATATATAGATATAGATATATATTTCTTGTCTAAAAATTAATATCCATCAAGAGGGGCATACAATTTTGTCCTACATCAGGAACTCTTTGTATGCTACTACTTTTGTATCTACTAGAAATTGGTGAAGTTTACAGACCATTGACACATTGACACGAATCAAGCTTCAACTAGTGTTTATGTTTTCATTATCTTGATGCTCAAAGCCTTTATTTTGAAGTATGTTGTGCTGAGGGTTTCAATATTGACGTAGGATTTATTATTTTGTTATTATCAAGTTTAGCATTTTGGTTTTATTGTTTCCAAAGTCTAACCAAGGAGCTGAAAATTGATTAGGATATAGCAAGAAAAGGGAAGTTTCCACTCAATGATATAGAAGGGAAGCCCAAAAAAATCTCAATCCAGAAGTGTATGGTTTCTCATATCGAATTTATATTTATGGATCGTGTTTTTGTTTTAAGTGTATATTGTAATTTCTAGTATGACAAGTTTTGACTTTATGGTATTGCAGGTTGGAAAAGAAAATCACACAGGCCAAGGTGAAGATGGATAAAATGTGTCTAAACATGAGAATAAAATATGATCTCAAGACTGTGGCATTGGGAACTTCTAAGATCAATTACTTAGACCTAATAATTTCAGTTGCCTGGTGCAAACATCATGAAGTTCCAATTGAAAGGGTAACATTTCTATTTTGTAAATTTTAGTATAATCTATCTATTTTGGAACTTCGAGTTGGCTCATATTGAATTCAATTTTGTTTCTTTCCATCTATTCAACAATTCACTTCTAGTGAAATTTTCTTGGGGAATGGATGTCGAGCTAAATTACAGATTTTGATGTTGCTTTGAGTTCATAGTTTTTATCATGTACCCAATGGTGTACTTTGTATTATTGATTATTGAGTAATGGGGTGTTACAATAAAACAAAATATGTCTATATGCTTTATTCTTTGTTTTGCTAAGGATGGTGTAAAGTACTTTTCTTTAGGCTCGTAGCCATATTTAACTGCAAGAGTCCATGCAAATTGTTGAACTCAACAACCCTTCCTTGCATTTAATCTATGGAATTATTTTCTTCCCCTCTAAGATGGAAGTACATGATCTATATATATTTAGCTCCTTATATGGAAACTACTCTTTATTAGATTCTTATGTCCCCTTTGTGCATTCTCGAGTTTGTGGGCAAGATTTGTTTTTTTATTGTATGAGAAATGGCCTACGGGTGGCTATTATTGTCAATATTCTTCCCAACTAGTGATGGTCTTGAATTTTATGTTTTCATTCTTCATATGAATTATTTCAAAGGAATATTTTTGGCATTTTCAACTATTTGTGTTTCACTAGCTAAAAAAATATCAATCTATCCAATAATGGCTTCATTTTTTAGCCTTGGGCCAAAGTAGTTTTTTTTTATTGCAATTTGTTTTCGCAAGTATTCTTCTATTTAATTTTAGATATATTTAGTTATTGGTTCCTTTCTATGGCTTAGATAATTTCTTCTATATTATCAAATATCAATCCCGTAACTACCCTTGGATTGGTAAAGAATCCTTGTGGAAAAAAGTAGTTTGTTTCTTCGTAAATTGTTTTATTGGTGTTACTGCCAATTCATTACAAATATGTACTTGTTGGTGCCTTTCCATGTTTTATAATCCCCCTCCCATATTATTTAATATGATCAATACCGTAATTTCCTAACATTGGTAGAGATTTGTAACTCTGCTTATTTTGTTTTACTAATGGATTTTTTTATTCAATGATTTTGTTTTTCAACACAATTCATTCTTATTATAGATATTACATGGTTATAAGCCAGATGCAAATCCCAAAGTACTCCAAGATAATATATATTATGCATGTGTACAGGGAGTGGACTATAGTGCCATTCAAGCAAGTGGTGCATGCTTTAGTCCCATTATTATTGTGGCACATATTATGTATGCAATGAATTCTTATTACCAACTAATTGGTCACCACGACTATGATTATAATTATGCTCAAACAAGGATCCTTACACAAGAGGATCCAATTATATATTCATCTTTTCTTTATACTCGTCACTTTAGATAATAAACTTGAATTTTTGTTAATCAATCTTGCACCTTAACTAGTGTCAAAGACCAAAGCATCTCCTTTTAAAATGGAATGAATTTCTACAATCCCTGTTTGAGTTCTTCTCAAGATACTAGTTATCCAAATCTCACTCAGGAATGACATTTCTAGGAAATATATATACACTCTTCATGTTTGCATCACCACTTAATAACACTTTCTTATCATGACCCAATATGTTTCTTACTTTAGGGCCTAGAAATAAAGCCTACATACATCATGGATTTGTTTGTGATTATCTAGTTTAGTATTTATTATGAGGCCTTCTAAACTTTATTTTTACTGAATTCATTTGCATTCCATCCCTAGATATTAATTATGCCATCACCCACCCCCCAAAACTATCAAAACATGATCTTGATAAGTCAAATCCAATATAAGGGTATATTTGTCAAGATCAAGATTTGTGATTTAATTTTAATTGGTATATCTGTAAAGATCAATATAATTTAATTTTAACTTGGTAATTTGATGGATATACCCTTATATTTATCTGTCGAATCCAAATCCAATATACCTATCAAATCCTGGTCGCAACTATCCAATTCTTGTAAAGTGCAGGAGATTTAACCAATCTTCCCCTTCACTACTTTTTTCTTACCATTCCTCGAGGATTTTAGGAGCAAAAGCAATGTAAAAACATGAACAAATGCTAATATTCTTTTGTGATCTATGACCCCACTGGTGCAAAGAAATAAATTATGAGCATTTTTATCTCATTAATTCCTTTTTTATGCAGATAAACCCATTCTCCATTATCTCTCTGGACCAGATTTGACGGAGGGATGATGATGGGCTTCATCTCTTAAGGTCCACCCTTGATTTTTTCATAGAACCCATTTTCAGTTTAATCTCTGATTAATTACTCTGTGGGGCATTTTCATTAAGAATCCACAAGTAGAACCCATGGAGAAGAAAAATAAGAGAGATAAGTCTTCATTAAACAATACATAGACGGAAGATGGAGATAATCAGGTAAATTGAAACACTTTTTAATGTTTCAACCAGCTTTATATCTTCGTGTGTTTTTTATTTTTTACTTTTTTTTCTCATAAAGCCAATTATCATTATTTTAAATGGTATTTCCAAATGTTTTTTCTGAGTTGCAACGTTGGAAAAATGATAATTCCATGTTAATATTCAGTCATAATTATAGTTCTACTATAAATATTATTTCATACCCACTATTTTGTTTTTTTTAAAGGTGAAGGATGATATCAGTTTTGATGTTCTCAACTAGAAAATGTTAAATCATTAGCATCTCTTAGGCCCAAAAGGAATGGTTGCATTTCAAGATATGTTAGATTATAGTTTTAACAGTGGAACCAAGGATTCTTTTGCTTTTTTCCCTAACCCAGGCCCCCATTCTAGAAGCCTCATGTATTACATGTGCCTAATTAATTGTTGAATCCGTTATCATTTACTATTTCCATCTATGGGTGCGATATTCCATGTGTTAAAAAACATAGAGATCCAAAGATTTAAATACCAATACAAATCACACTTGATGTATTTTGATTACATAAGGAAATTACATATATAATACTTAGATCACTGAATTCCACAAATGATGACCCAGACATGACATGGCTCCAAACATAGAAATCAACAACTTATTGATGCTTGGGAACTCACAATGACAACTCATAACAACACATGGAATCATTAATCCCAATACCCTCCCTTAATGCTTACATGTAACAAATATAGAACACACACGTTACAACAATTAATGAATCTTTGTCTAAATTCTCTTCATCAACACTCAAATCCATCTGGAATCTTGAAAACATCTCTCTTTCTTCACCTCCATATATTTGAGTTGTTGCTTGACCTCAATTTAAAACATAACTTCCTCTTACCATTGTTGATGAAATTTGTAAAATTGACACTTACTGACCTCCCGAAGAACAATCTCGATACTGAACCACCCTATGGACCAACTCCCATCTATCAAAATGCAGCAAACTAAACTTAGATAGTTGTATAGGTGAGTTGTCTAGGTACTGAGTGTATCCAATAATCAATTATACAATTGACCATTTTTTTGACATAGACAAACTTACAACCTCACAAACACAAGCTTAGTTATTGATCTTGAAGCACCAAAGTAAAACAAAATCAATTAACTTAAAACATATTGAATCTTCATCACATAAATATAACACAACCAACATTATATTCTAAAAGAGTTTGAGAGGATTTACATTGAATTCATTATCACTACTAGAATCCGGTGATTCTTAATAGACAATATCTGGTAGGTATTCAAAATTAGATATACTGGTAGATTCTTTTAATTTTCCTTTTAGAGGATCTTTGGTGTGAATTTTTCAATTCAATATTGTATGCCTATGTACTTGATATTAGAAACATTCAATTGATCTCTTATTCTTATTTATTTTACCCTTCGAAAACAATGCAAGTTCAGCGTGTGAACTAACTTCTACTTTTGCGTCTCCTTTCATCCTCTTTTCTTCTTCTAGAAGCGATGCTATCATTTCATCCAGTGATCAAGATGACAATTGGCATAATGTAAAAATAACATTGTCATACTTGGAAGATAAATTGTTTAACAAAATTGCCTTTGCATCTTCATCCTCTTCTTTAGAGCCAATTTTTTCCAGCTTCCTTAAAAGTGACTTTAAATCATTTATGTGAGAGGACAAAGGTGTTTCATCACTCATTTTAAGTTTGAACAATTGTAATTTCAAGGAACATTTTGTATTCACAACTTTTCCCTCAAATGTTTTTCTTAATTGTTCCCATATTTCTGCAGATGATTTTTCTAAGTCTATAAGGTGTATATGAGAATCTGAAAGAGACAATCCAATGAAAGATTTATCTCTTTCTTCACTCTTTTCCCATTCCATTAATTTCTTGGGATCTAAAGGTGTAGTTTTTGTACCTTTGACTATACCCCATAGAATTTTGTGCATCACTTGGAAATGAATCTTTACTTTCCAAGAATGGAAATTATAACTGTTGGTGTCTGAGTGTGAATGTTATGATTCAATCCTTTTACCACATTAATATGTCAATCTGGGGTCATTTTTTATTGCAAGGATACCATGCACTATATATGTAGGGGAAAATTCATAATTCAACAGTTGATCAGGAGTTTGACTAATTAACTAAACATGCAATCCGAAGTAATAAATAAATAGTAACATTGTTATCACCCCAAAAAACTCTCCTAGGTTGTATCTCAGAGATGCTCAGGAACATTACAAACTCAACATAATGTTGGAAATGGATGAGTGGAAGGGATGATGCTTGTTCAAGCCAGATAACCACTTCTACTACGCTTAACTCCAGACATGGGTGAACACCCCCAGACTACAAGGCTTTAGACCACCAATTACTCATAGTTTCAGGATTAAGTGAACATGGAGAATACTGACCACACTAGCAGATGCACAAGACCATGTGATGGCTGGCTGCAACCAATAAAAAGGTTTTCAAATCTATTTCCTAATGCATAGACAGGATGACAACTCTCTGGCACTAAATAAACAGATACCTGCATAACACGTTCAATGATACATACAAGATTTGAACACAGAGGTGGGATGACAGCCCCTCCAATACTAAATATCAAGAGCACATGAACAAATGTATGACAGGCATAGCCTAGAATAGAATAGAAGTGGACAGT
Organism: Pinus taeda; assembly: GCA_000404065.3. Lineage (NCBI taxonomy): Eukaryota > Viridiplantae > Streptophyta > Pinopsida > Pinales > Pinaceae > Pinus > Pinus taeda. The sequence continues at coordinate 69,660 of APFE031427085.1, forward strand.
GAGCAATTAACAGCAAAAGAAGCTTGTATTAGCTTAAAATGAAGACTAGACGTTGCAAGTATCAAAGTAGTTACATTCTCCAGAAGTTGAACCTCACATCGAAACTACAACCATCAACCTTGATTACATCTTTGTTCTGGGTATATATGGAGTTTCATTATAAAATGTTTTGCTATCCTATGCATGGAAGGGTCATAATGGATCACCAACCACATTAACTATCTAAAATGGGCCTCTGCTACGATCTGCTACTTCAGTGAATGAACTTGATCTTCTCTGATATTCTGTTGTCCTTCTTGAGAAGGTAGAGTAAAATGTGGATAAATTCCATGCCTGATAAATGCTTTAATTGCTCGATATTTTGTACCTTTTCGTCCTTCAGCCATTCTTCCTTGAATGCAGTAGTTGAAGTAGTAACTGCACAGAGTACTCGGTAGCCGGCCACCTTCGCCCTTCGGGAACATAGAATGGCTATGGACATGGATGGTTGGGATGGGTGGAAGGAGAAAATTGGTCGTTGGATTGAACGAATGAATGGCGGGGATCTATCGGCGAGAGATACTATGAGAAGGCGGGAACCAACAGTCCTGAGCCGTTGGATCTTGGGCAAATAGATCCAACGCTTATCGGAGGCGGAAGGTACACGGATGATAACGAGCGAGAGGTGATGGATGATCGATAAGCAGTATTTCCCGCACCACTTTTCAGAGGTGGGTGGTACTCGTACAGTGGGGAGCGATCACGATAGGTGGGCAACACGTGACAGATGTGACTAGGGTAAAACCACATTTCCCGCGGGTTAAAGTGCGGGTAAGTTTCGGCAGCGGGGAAATCGATCGTCGTCCGATCATGGGTAAAGATGATCGGACGGTGAGAAACGATTGCACGAGTTTCTGTGATGGGAGTCGGTAGATCAAAGTGGCGGAGATCAACGACTGGGGCTATAGGGCGGCTTATGAAGGCGGGTAAGCGTGCAGTCACGGGTTTATAAGGTTTTGTGTGTATTAAAGCCCGGGACTTGGAAAGGGCTTTGAATATAATTTTCAATGAAAACACGGGAAATAAAGACAAAGGAGGGTAAGAGAGGTAAAGGGGAAGGTGAGGGCAACCACCACGAGCCTTTCTTTGAGCATGACCAAGGGCCAAGTAGGCCTCCAGTTTTTAGAGAATGTAGCAAAGCTAACACTAGCTCCTTCTAGGGATGAGATCCTCCCTGTGAGGTCTCAAGAACCTGCAGACCATTTCCTTTCTGATGAAAACAAATTAGCCAAAATTCCTAATATTCCATTGGGCATGGAGTCTACTTAACCTATGCTAAGACTGATAAAACAATATATTTACAACATTAAGGCCCAAAGGACCTTAAATCACATAAATTTTTAGAAAATTCCCATTAACTGGGCCATCAAAAACTGCTTCTCCTCCCATACTTTGCAGTAATAAGGTATTGTTCCCTTGGATCTGAGAGATAATAAAAGGCCCTGTCTAGAAAGCATAAAACTTCCCATGGTTGCCTTTCTTCTCTTTTAGTGCATCCCACTTCAGAACCAAGTCTCCAACCTGAAAATTATCCATTTTGGTCCTCCTGTCAAAAGCTTCCTTGATCTTTATCTGATGTGCTACAGCCTTTTCAATCAGTTGTTCCCTAATCTGATGTATCTCTGCTAAATCAGTGATCCTTCGTGCCATATCTTCTTCCTCATTCTGTTCTGGTTCTAGGAATTTTGCCACAGGGAGGGTAAGCTGAATTGGAAATACTGCCTCTGTGCCATATACCAGCTTAAATGGTGAAGTCCCTGTGGATCTCTTAATGGTCACTCTACCAGCCCAAAGTGCATATTTGAGCTTGGAATCCCAGTTCTTTTTGTTGTCATCCAACAGCTTGTTAATTATCCTTATTAAACTCTTATTGGAAGATTCTGCTAGACTATTTCCTTGAGGGTAATATGATGTGGAATGAACTAGTTTAATGTCCATTGAATTGCACATGTCCACCACTTCTTTTGCTCTAAAGGCTGCTGCATTATCTGTTACTAATTTATGTGGACAACTGGATCTGGTGAAAATATTTTCTATCAAGAACTTCATGGCCACATTATGATCAGCCTTCCTGGTCAAGGTTGCTTCAATCCACTTAGTAAAATAATCAGTGGCTACTAATATCCATCTGTGCTGGCAACTAGAATGTGGATTGGTTTCACCAATGAAATCCAAGCCCCACTGCTAAAAAGGTCCTTTTGCATGTATTGGTTTTAAGGGCAGGGACTTCAACTGTTGTTTCCCTTCAAATCTTTGGCACCTGTCACAAGATTTAATAAATGAAAATACATCAAAAAATAAGGAGGGCTAGTAATATCCAGCTCTGAGGATTTTATGGGTTGTAGTCTTCCAATAATGGTGCCCTCCACACATGCTGGAATGAAACTGATGCATAACTTTTGTTGACTGTTCTTTGTCCAAGCACCTCAAAAGCATTCCAGATGGGTCCCTCCAATAGAGCAGATTTTCATTAATGCAATATTTAGCTGCCTTAAGCTTGATAGTTGTAGCTTGATTTTGAGTAAAGTTTGGAGGGATTTCTAGCTTCAGCAAGAATTTAACTATTGCAGAATACCAATCACAAGAAGCTAGATTTTCTGCCACTGACTGCTTTCTCTCTGATTTAGCTATTTCTTCTTTTGTCTGACCATTTTGTGCAATTGAGCCCACGCAATTTATATCCAATGTTCTACAATTTTCTTCAACCAAAAATCTGGCAAGGTCATGACCTCTGACAAGTTTGGTGGGCTTCAATTATATATTAAATTCAATCAGCTTTGCAATCCATTTAGCCCTTCTTCCATCAGCATCAGGTTGTGTTAAGACATCTCTTATTGCGGCAGATGGTACATATGTAGTTATCTTAGAATGCAAAATATAAACTCTGAAAGCATTCAAAGACTTGATTAGTTTATATGCTTGTTTCTCAATGATATCATACCTCAGTTCAACATCCTTTAATTTCTTGCTAAAAAATGCCACCGAATGCTCTGAACCTTCTTCATCTGCTTGCAATAAAACAGCTGCAAGGGTGTCTTCAGAGGAAAATGTGAAAATATGGAACTCCTTGTTGTAATCTGGGCTGCTTAAAGTGGGAGATTCCATAATGGCTTTCTTAATGGACTCAAAGGATTTCCTTGTAGCCTCAATCCATTTAATCTTTGACCCCTTTCTCAACATGGAGGTAATATACTTCACAAGTTCTGCAAAATTTGGTATAAACCTCCTCACAAAGTTTATTTTGCCCAGAAAGGACTAGATATCCTTCTTTGATCTCGATACAGACAGAGTCTGTATTGCTTTTACTCTTTCTGGGTCAATTCAGACACCTGCAGCAGAAACAATATATCCTAACAGCTTGCCTTCTTATAAAGCAAATTGTGACTTTTTAGGATTGACTGAAATCCCAAACCTTTTGCACTTCTGGAAAAATCTCTTCAAATGCCGCAAATGATCTTGGTGGCTATTGAAGTATACTGTTATATCATCAAGGTAGATTAGGACAAACTTATCCTTCTCTCCCACAAATGCTATATCCATAGTTCTCTGAAAGGTGGCTCTAGCATTCATCAATCCAAAAGGCATCTTAGCATACATAAAAGTGCCCCAAGGAGTGGTAAATGCAGTCTTATCTTGATCATTTGGATGCACAACAATCTAATTAAAACCTGAAAATCCATCTAGGAAAGACATCACTTTGGCTCCTGAGACTTTTTGCAGCAAATGCTCCCTCTTGGGTAAAGTATAGTTGTCTCTCTTGGAGCACTTGTTTAAGTTTTTGAAATCAACACAAAGTCTGATTTCTCCATTTTTCTTCCTCACGGGTACTAGGTTGGCTACCCACTTGGAAAATCTAAGAGGTACTATGATTTTGGCAACCAATAATTTCTTTATTTCTTTTTCAATCAGAGGGAGGAGCATAGGATTTATTGGTCTCAGCTTCTACTTGAAAGGGATGGTGTCTTTCTCTAAAGGGATCTTGTGCTGGATGATTTTTTTATCATATGTTTTCAGGTCACTATATTCCTAGGCAAAAACATCAGCAAATTGCTTCATTAAATTGCAGTATTCAACACTTTGATCAGCAAACAAATGGGTGGACAGATTTATGTATCTAGGCTGACCTAGACTCCCTATATTATGCTTACAGACTACAGATTGGTCTTCTTTTTTAGCAGCCTTATATGGGACATCATTTTGGTCAAACAAACTTTCTAGAGGAATTAGACCCTTAGGAATATGATTGCTGGGAAGTTGGACAATGCTATCTTTACCAATTTTATTTCTAAGCTGGGCTTGAGGGCTTTCTTCCAAGGCTTCATTCTCTTGGTCAATTTACATTTCGGAGAATTCATCAATGACTTGCAGGAACCTATTCACTTCATCATCATCTTCAAAAACTTTCCAATGGTGGACATTATCAGGCAAGGATGGTCTATATTTCATTTGGACTTCATAAACTAGTTTGGGAGGCATGGGAGGAATAAACATGCTAGCAGACACAACAAGGGAATCAGCAAGCTGATTTTTAGCTCTAGGGATGTATGAGATACAGAAACTGTCAAAAGAGTCTTTGATCCTCCATAGCTCATCTCTGTATGCTTTTAGCCTAGGGTGTTTTGCTTGAAATGTTCTATTTACCTTCTGAATGATCAAATCAGCATCTCCAAACACCTTTATGTTCTTGATTCCTCTATCCTTTGATGCATTAAGGCCCAACAACAGAGCCTCATACTCTGCTATATTGTTTGTGACTTGAAAAGCCAACTTAAAAGACAGTTGTGTGCTTTCTTGTTGTGGAGATACCAGCACCACCCCTGCTCCTGCAGTCTCCCTGGAACATGCTCCATCAAAGAACATCTCCCAAACTTGACCTCCTTGCTCTTCTTCAGCCTGGACTACTGGTTTCTTGATCTGTACTAAGGCCTTCTGAGATTATTCTATTTGGATTATACATGCTCCAAAATCAGTGTCCACAGCATAAATAAGATGATTGGATGGGTTCTTCTCATCACTGATGATGTATGCCAGTTGTTCTTCTCTATACAATCTCTTGCTTTCTCCTCCAAAAACTGGGATAGTGGCATAAGATAGATCATTCTGTAATGCCCCACCTAGTCTCTTAATCAATCCTCTGCACAACAGCATGCCAAACTTAGGAGGGACATCGACCACCACAATATCCATCATCATACTCTTCATGGGAATTTGAGTTAGGGTAATGGCTAGGTATTTGATCAATCCTAGGCATTTCACCTTCCTTGAATCAAAAGAGAATAAATCATGATATGGTCTAGTGATGTCAAGGCCTAACTCTTCAATGATAGATTTTGGCATCAAATTGTGGCTAGCCCCTGTGTCTAGCAGGGAATTGTGGAGTATTTTGTCATGAATAGTCAAGGAGACATAAAAATATGGAGAATTATCATTAGAAGGTTCAGTCATTAGACTTAGCACAACTGCAAGCCTATCATCTTGCAAGTTGACAGAGTCAGTGGAGTTTTGTGTGGCTTCTAGCTCAAGAGCTTCAAGGATAGGCTTTCTAAACACTTCACTCTTTACAAGTTCTAACAGAGGCACAGATATTTTTAACTTGTGGACTTCTGCTTCAAAGTTGAAAGGGGAAGGGGACTTATCAGGACCTCTTACCTCTTGAACTGGAGCTTTGAGGATGACTAGATTAGCTACTAGTCTTGTCTGTTTGATATTTTGTGACTCTGTTTGGACAACATCTCTTTGGGCAGGGTTCTCCTTGGCATTATTTGCATGTGACCTCAGATTATATCTCTGTTGTCCACCAGTCTGTAGAAGAACTTCTCTATCCCACCTTTAACTGTCTTGTTCTTGCAGCAAAGACTCTTCATATGCAACCAATGTCAAAAAGGCAGCGCTGCCTTTATCTTCCATGCAGTGAATTTCATCCTCATCTTCAAATTGTTCCTCCTCCATGACTACATTTTGAAAAGGATCTTTAACCTTTTGATCTTTGTTTGCTTCTTTACCCCTCTGAATGATTTGCAGCTGCTCATTTGCCCTTCTGAACAGGTTTGAGTTTCTTGAAGCAAATGTGCCTTGAGTTCTTGCTTTCCCTGAGTTCTGCTCAATCTTCAGCTTAGATATCTCTGCTGCCAATGACTCTATTATTCTAGTCATTTTATCTAATTTAGGCTCTAAAGATGAGGCAGAGGAAGAATAAGCCTCACCTCTCTACCTTCTTCTGTTGGCATGGCATTTGAGTTTTTCTGCAGCCATTATATTGGATTCTACTTCTAGGGCTGCATATTGCATATCAAATAGAGTAGCACATCTTCTTTCTCTTAATAATAGGCAGAATTCAGAGTCAAAAGCATTGGAATAAGTGAGTTTGGCTGATGTGGGAGTTTGCTTTACCTCAGCTGGTATTTTACTATACATACGATTGAATCTCTTATTAAAATCAGGCAATGATTCCCCATTTTCTCTTTTCAGGTTACCAAACTCAGTATGGTAATACAACAAGTCCTCTTTGTCTCCCCAATGCTTCAAAAATGCATCATCAAAAGCTTCAATATCAGCAATAGATCTAGGTGTGAGTTCTCTAAACCATTTCTTGGCCTCTCCATCAAGGCTCTAGACAAAAACTCTCATCCACACATCGTTCTCACTAATATCTAGATTATCAGCATAACTATAAAAAGATTCAAGGTGTTCTTCAGCTGTTACCCCATCTGCACCCGTGAAATTTGGCATATATTTCTGATATTCTCCCACAAGCATGGGATTAAAAGGAACAGGCAAGACTAGGGGTCCATACCTAGCAGCTATAATTCTCTCCACCTTTGTAGGGGCTTGCTGACCTGCCATGACTGGGGTATGTGAAAGGATATTGGTAGATTGAATGGTAGGAAACAATGGAACAGATGGCAGTGAAAAAGGAATATGATGGACTGTGTGGGAAGCTTTCTTTGGACTGAGATCCAAAGGGAAACTAAATGAACAAGGAGTTGTATGAATCTCTAAAGGAATTTTCTTACTATCAATACTAGGCTCTATATCTTCAAATGATACGTTCTCAATTATAGCCTCCTTTTGTAGAGATACATAAGATTTCTTGGGCTTACCTGATCCTGATGCTCCTTTCTATGATGTTCTCTTTGGCTTAACGATCTTCTCAGGTAGAGCACTGGAACAACTGGTGATTTCTAAGGATTTCTTTCAGTATTCCTTACAAACTGAGCTAGGAATATAACGTGGAGTCACCAAAGGTTGGTCTTCCTCCAGTGGAGTCGCCAGATATATGGTTACAACCAAAAATGTGCCCAGACTTTGTCTATCGTCAAACTCTGGAACTGTGTCGTCTCCCAGGGAAGCTGAGCTTCGACCTCCTCTCCCCGGCAATGGCGCCAATTAATGTTATCACCCCAAGAAACTCTCCTAGGTTGTATCTCGGAGATGCTCAAGAACATTACAAACTCAACATAATGTTGGAAATGGATGAATGGAAGGGATGATGCTTGTTCAAGCCAGATAACCACTTCTACTATGCTTAACCCCAGACATGGGTGAACACCCTCAGACTACAAGGCTTTAGACCACCAATTACTCACAATTTGAGGATTAAGTGAACATGGAGAATATTGACCACACTAGCAGATGCACAAGACCATGTGATGGTCAGCTACAACTAGTAAAAAGGTCTGCAAATCTATTTCCTAATGCACAGACAAGATGACAGCTCTTTGGCACTAAATAAACAGAAACCAGCATAACACGTTCAATGATACATACAAGTTTGAACATAGAGGTGGGATGACAGCCCCTCCAATGCTAAATATCAAGAGCACATGAACAAATGTATGACAGGCACAGCCTAGAATAGAAAAGAAGTGGACAGTGAGCAATTAACAACAAAAGAAGCTTGTATTAGCTGAAAATGAAGACTAGACGCTGCAAGTATCAAAGTAGTTACAGTCTCCAGAAGTTGAACCTCACATCAAAACTACAACCATCAACCTTGATTACATCTCTGTTCTGGGTATATATGGAGTTTCATTACAAAATTTTCTGCTATCCTATGCGTGGAAGGGCCATAATGGATCACCAACCACATTAAATATCTAAAATGGACCTTTGCTACGATCTGCTACTTCAATGAATGAACTTGATCTTCTATGATATTCTACTGTCCTTCTTGAGCAGGTAGAGTAAAATGTGGATAAATTCCATGCTTGATAAATGCTTTAATTGCTCGAGGTTTTGTACCTTTTCATCCTTCAACCATTCTTCCTTGAATGCAGTAGTTGAAGTAGTAACTGCACAAAGTACTCGGTAGCTGGCCACCTTCGCCCTTTGGGAACATAGAATGGCTATAGACGTGGATGGTCAGGATGGGCGGAAGGAGAAAATTGTCCGTTGGATTAAACGAATGAACGGTGGGGATCTATCGGTGGAAGATATTATGAGAAGGCGGGAACCCACAGTCCTGAGCCGTTGGATCTTGGGCAGATAGATCCAATGGCTATTGGGGGTGAAAGGTACACGGATGATAATGAGCGGGAGGCGATGGACAATCAATAAGTGGTATTTCCCGCACCACTTTTCAGAGGTGGGTGGTATTTGTACGCTGGGGAGTGATCACGATAGGCGGGTGACACGTGGCAGATGTGACTGGGGTAGAACCACTTTTCCTGCAGGTTAAAGCGTGGGTAAGTTTCGACAGCGGGGAAACTGATCGCCATCCGATCATGGGTAAAGATGATCAGATGGTGAGAAATGGTTGCACAAGTTTCTGTGATGGGAACCGATAGATCAAAGTGGTGAAGATCAACAGCTGGGGCTGTAGGGTGGCTTATGAAGGCAGGTAAGCGTGCAATCATGGGTTTATAAGCTTTTGTGTGTATTAAAGCCCGGGACTTGGAAAGGGCTTTGAATATGATTTTCAATGAAAACACAGGAAATAAAGACAAAGGAGGGTAAGAGAGGTAAAGGGGAAGGTGAGGGCAACCACCATGAGCCTTTCTTTGAGCACAACCAAGGGCCAAGTAGGCCTCCAGTTTTTAGAGGATGTACTAGAGCTAACAAGCAGCATAACAATTCTCGGCATCAACTGTAACAACAATATGTTTCACAGCAAAAGGAAATAAAATGCATAACTAAAACAATACACACATAAGAACACAGGCACAACACCTGATCAGGAGAGCGGGCTCAACTCCCTGGTCAGGGTTGTGCTTAACTCACAGATTTGTGAAGAAGGTTAGAAAGATGAATATTGCATTAATATCAAAAGTAATTGTTACAAAACCCGTATATGTCTTACTAACCCGGCTCCCAATTACAAATCCCATTTTATACAATTACATCCAAACACCATGGAGGTTGTTTGTCTATAATTACACAATAGTTGTAACATCAAAGCTGAATCAAAAGATAGACAAGAAGATATCTACAATAGTTGCACTGTAATAACTGCAGGTTAACAATAGTGCCGCCAGCTTTGGTAATGAATCTTGACTAGTAGCTCAGAATCTGGACAATTAACGAGATTAGCATCCAGTCCATGATGATTCCTCAGACTTAAGCATAAATGACTAAATAACTTGTGAAACATGACAAGGGTTATACCTGTAGGGCTTTTAGGCACAAAATAGCTAGTATGAAAGTATAATTAGTGAGAAAACAAGGTAAAGAGATAAACAAAACAAGGCTGTTTTGGCCCCAAACATCTCCCCCCAACTGACTTTTCTGCATGTCCTCATGTTGTCCATCGTTGTCGCAAGTATGGGTTCGCTTGACTGTGTTCGGCATGCCTCTATTCAAGGTCATAGTTTTCAGCCATATCAGTACCAACTAATTGGTATCCTCGGGTTGATAAAACATCCTTCCACCAGTCACTTCTCACCTCATAGGCTGGGGTGTATGTGTCAGCTGGTACCCAAATAAGTGGGAATCAAAACGTGAGAACTATCTCGTGAACCCTAGCAGTTTGTAGACAAGTCATATAGTGCAGCATCCTTTCTAATTCCCGGGCATAATTGTGGGTTCCTAAAGGCTCTCTATGTCTTACCATAGAGGAAGATAGCATCCACCTCCTTTGATAGGCATCCTTAGCCTCTTCCTAACAAGAAACTATTTGAGTAGTGCATAGTTGTATGCACCATTTCTGTGTTGCAAGCATTTCCTCCTTCTTCCCTTCAATGTTCAGAAAATTCCTATGCTTATTAAGGATACTATCATACGGCCAGTGTTCTCTCCAAACAAATAATGGCTGAGTGGCTTGGTTGGACTCAAAAGTATCAAAATCCTTCTTCCACCTAACTTGATTGACAGTATAAGAGGTGAATGCTCTAAGTTTGATGTCTCCCACATAAGGAACATGATTAAAAGTTTGATAATCCTTCAAGTAATATTCATGCATATAAATTTCACAAAGAAGATGCTGGTCTAGAGTGTCATGCACTCTCATGATCCAGAGGAGCAACATTGAGTCTTCAATCTTATGACCAATTTCATGAAATATACTCTTTAGAAAAAATAAAAGATATTTTTCATGTAACAACAGTGCGTAGCTGTGAACTGGAGGGTGGAAAGCAAGTACCTGATGTGCAAGATCAAACATTTCTTCCTAATCTGTCTTCAATATGTGCACTTATTCTTCCAGTTGCGCAATTCTTTTCTTTTGTTTCTCATGCTTCCTACTCTCTTTATATTCCCTATCAATATAACCAATGACTACCCTTGCTGCTTGTTCTTTAACTGTTTGAATCCCCTTCTAGTGATCTTATATCGAAATAGATCCTTACTGCAAGCGCATGGCAATCACCTGCCATTTTTGAACTTCAGTAGTCGAGAACAACTCCCTGCTCTTAAATAACCATTCTATTGGCTCAGTCTGTGCCACAGTAGAAGTGGTAGGAGGGTCTTTCGCCTGGGCTGCTATAGGTTCTTCTACTCGATTTTCAAGTCTATCATTGAGGATTGTGATCTTTCTCCTATTTCTATTTCTTCGTGCTTCCCACTTTAATCAACAAATCCTCTTTTTCAGCCAAATGTTGTCAATCTTTAATGTCAGGCCAGGTAGTAACTCCATTAAGTAAAACTGATTCATATTATTCATTCAATCAGGTAGGTCTATTATATACATGAGGGAGAGACTGTTCAATTCATCTTCCGATGACTATTCACATTTCTCATTTATTTATTTACATATATTTACCCAATCACAAGCTTTAGGTGTCAACATTCCCCCCCCTAATCTGAAGGGATGTTGGTGAGTCCAAGCATCATTCTGAATCGTTCAAGCTTTTCTCTTCCAAGCGCTTTGGTGAAGATGTCTGCAATTTGCTCATTTGTGGAACAATGACGGAGATGGATTGTTTTGGCCTCAACATGATGTCGAATCAGATGATATTTATTATTGATGTGCTTCGTTCGATCATGGAACTTTGGGTTCTTGGCCAAATTTATTGCAGAGGTATTGTCAATCATAAGTGGATTTGATTGTACTTGTTTTACCTGCAAATCTTCAAGAATTTTCCTAAGCCACACAATTTCTTTTGTCGCTTCAGCTGCTGCAATGTATTCTGCTTCTATTGTGGAATCTGCTAGAACTGATTGTTTGCGTGATCTCCAGGAGACAGCTCCTGATCCAAGACTCATAGCATATCTTGAAGTTGATACCCCAGTTTCTTTGTCTCCATCGAAGTCTAAATCAAAGTATCCAATCAAGCTGAAGTCGTCCACTTGTGTATACTTAATTCCAAAGTCTTGAGTTCCCTTCAAGTACCTTAGAACTCTTTTTGCAGCAGACCAATGTCCCTCACAAGGCTTTTTCATAAACTTGGAGAGGATTCCAACAGAAAATGAAATGTCTGGTCTGGTAGTAGTGAGGTAGTTGAGACTTCCTACAAGCTGTCTATACTTTGTTGCATCCTCAAATTCTTTTCCTTCAATAAATGTGAGCTTTAAGTTTTGTTCCATTGGAATAGTAAGTGGATTTCACTCTGTCATGCCAAACCTGTTCAACAGATCTCCAATATATTTCTTTTGAGAAAGAAATATGGACTTTGGATGTTGGGTTACTTCACTGCCAAGATAGTAATGAACATAGCCCAAATCAGTCATTTCAAAACTTTTCCCCAATTCCTTCTTTATGGATGCAATGTAGCTTTCATTGTTCCCTGTCATCAAAAGATCATCTACATATACCACAAGATATACAATTGTTTTTCCAACTTTCTTGACAAATCAAGTTGCATCATCAAGATCATAATGTTTGAAGTTGAGTTTAGAAGATGCTCAGTTAGTTTTCATACCAGGCTCGTGGTGCTTGTTTGAGGCCATACAAGGACTTCACAAGTTTGCATACTTTATGTTCATGTCCTTTCACAGCAAATCCTTCAGGCTGGGGCATAAAAACATTTTCTTTTAGATCTCCATTCAAGAAGGCAGTTTTTACATCCATTTGATGGACTTTCCAACCGTTCTGAGCTGCTAGTGCAAAGAGTGTCCGGATGGTGGCCCATTTTGCTGTGGGGCAAAAGTTTCCTCATAATCGACCCCTTCCTTCTATGCAAAACCTTTTGCCACAAACCTAGCTTTGTGCTTGTCAAGTGAGCCATCAGCTTTGTACTTGTTCTTGTAGACCCACTTGCAGCCAATTGGTTTGTTTCCTAATGGAGGATCAACCAGCTTCCAAGTGTCATTCTTTATGAGGGCATCATACTCCTTTTGCATTGCTTCTCTCCATTCATCATGAGAAGTAGCTTCTTTGAAGGAATTTGGTTCAAAATCTGTATACAAGTTCAATTCACAATCATAAGAAACATCCATATCAACAGGTGAATTAGAGTCATCTACATCACCTCCATTTTGCCGGTTTGAATTTCTGGTTCCTGGCTTTCCAACTTCATCAGGATGAACACTTTCAAGTGTCTTTGTCAGCCACTTTGGGAGACCTTTCTGAGATGGTCTAGGCTGATCCATTGATTGAGTTGCGACTGAATCAAGATTGAGTCTCCAAATTCTATCAATTACATCACTTAAGGCATCATCCGTTGTTGGAGTTTCATGTGGGGGAGAGTGTTCTTCAAAAGAAGATTCCACATGTTGATCTAGTATAGGAATCCCCCCTTCAAGATGTGGAATCTGATTATCAAATTCTTGAAATGATTTTGCTTGTGCGAATCTATCAAAGCGATCAAGTTGCCGCTCAACAACATTGTCAGTTTTGGATGATTCAAGGAAAATTACATCTCTAGATACAACAAATTTCTTATTTACTTCATCATAGAGGCGATATGCTTTAGAGGTGTTTGAATACCCCAGGAAGGTACACTTACAACTTCTAGCACCAAGTTTGTTTCTATATACCTTTGGTATCAAAGCATAACAGGTGGAACCAAAGACCCTGAGATGCTTTACCGAAGGAACATGTCCATACCACATT
>APFE031427091.1:0-13175 GCA_000404065.3 Pinus taeda
CATCTCTATGTTTCCCTTTCTCTCCCTCTCTCTTCCTTCCTTCTCTCTCTTCCCTCATTCTCTCCCCCACTCTCTCTCATTAGAGAAATTTTGGAGTTAAAAATGAGTCTCAAAACAAAAATGTACATAGAAAATTAACTTTATCAGAACCAATAAGATTCAATATCATGATGTCAACCGTGGGAGATGATTCATCATTTTTTGAGTAAAAACTAAAAATAAAAAACTCAACTTGTACTTTCAACTTATCTCCCTAGGATTTTACTCAAATTTCAAGCGGTAGTACTCATTGGATGCGGAATTTAATTTTTCATCAAAGGAGTACCCATGTTGCATACTTTCAAAGGACCATACCACACAAAAATTGTGAAATACATGAGAAATGGTGATCTCATATATTTCACATTTTTTTATGTAGTAGGGTCCATCGAAAGTATGTAACATGGGTACTCCTTGGATGCAAAAATAATTTATGCATCCAGCGAGTGTTTCCGCTCAAAATTTGAGTAAAATCGTAGGAAGATAAGTTGGAAAAAGTTTTTAGTTTTTAGTTTTAGTTTTAGTTTTAGTTTTAGTTTTTTTTTTTTTGCATCCAAAGCTTGATGAGGTGATATAATCTTATTTTGTTATTTCCACTATTTTTTTATAATATTCTTTAGGAGGTCCATTTTACTCAAAATTTTTCTAATTCCATCTTTCCCTTGTCACTCCCTCTCTCTCTCTAACTCTATCTCTCTATTTCTTTGTTCTTCCCTCCCTCTTTCTCCTCCTCCAACTCCATCTCTCTCTCTCCTCTCTCCTCCCTCCTCTCTCTCTTCTACCCTGCAAGCCACTCGTCGGGGGGGTTGTCACCCCACCTGCGACCCCTTGCTACACTCGAAGCAAATGTTGTGAAGGTAAATCCCCTTTGCGGACAGAGGTGATCCATCTAGCCCAATGAGTGGGTCTGGCAACAAACAAAACAAACTAACATACACTTTCCTAGATTATGTTTAAAAAATGCAGAGAGAGAGAGTGGCCTACCTCGCTCTGATGCTAATCATTCAATCTTTTTGAGGATGACTTTGATTCTTTCATTCCAGGCCTCGCTCCTTACTTGTTCTTCACGTCTGAGTACCTGCAAGGAAGATCAAAGAGCTATCCAAAATACAAGAGCATATATGGCATTCATCAAACATAAAATACTTAATAGATCAAGGATTATTAAGCTAAAATCATAAACATTTACACAATTATGGGAAGTGAACATTAGATGTATATATTAATAAACTAAAAAGGGAAACATACCACCTATGCCTTGATGTTGGACACCTCCTTTTGGTGGATGTCCAAGTCCAAGCAAAGACTTTTCAAGCACTCCTTCCCCAAGCTAGAATGTGTAGCATGTAATCATAATCTCAGCATAGGAATGCAACAATCAATGACAAACCATTTGGGGATGGAAGAGAGTGAATTTATAGGAAGTGAGAGGGAGTTAGGAAAGCTCCTGATGATAATATCAAGAGGTCCAAATGGGCGATATTGACCATGTCAACAACAACCAATATCCATCTCGATGTTCTCAAAGGTTCTAGTGTATGAGGCTTCTCCTCCAATTTGGGAAATCCTACCAGAAGAGGTTCAGCATGGGTTTTAATATCAAAACTCGTGTTGGCAGTGCTAGTGTAGAATTGTGCAACTTGCCTTCAGCATGGGTAGCCTGTGTAGCAAAACGTGTTCATGCTAAAATTTAGGTTTTTAGTCATCCTTCTTCAGAATGGATTCAGGAGAGTTTTCCTTTGATTCTTCAGGGAGGTTTTGGTCTATATATCATGATGGATATGCTGCACCATTGTCAATGTTTTGGCACTTTGGGATATGAAACAAGAAGTGAACAAGAGGTGTGACCAAATATTGTGTAATAGATGCCCCCTAAAGCATGAAGGCAAAATGGGGAGTGATGGCCGAGATGCTTTACAAGTCAGTGCAAGGAAAATAACAACACCGTCAAAAGAGCTGCAAATCAATCATATACATATCTAACATCTCTAATGATCATGCCTAATGATACGTGAATACGCATCTAATAATACATGAATTTGAGATATGGATGCATCCATCCAAATAGAAGGGATCATGTGTATGGATCCTCGGTATGGTCACAACCATCTGAATAGAAAGGATAATGAATATGGACCGACGATATGGTCATAGCCATCGGAATAGAAAGAATCGTGAATATGGATCCATGGTATAGTCACAACCATCCGTCTAGGGGAAACATGTGTACAATCATGAATAACTCATAACTCCACACAACCTGGATTTCACCAAACAAAATCTAGGGTCTTGCGCTCTCTCTCAACCCAATCAATGTATAAATTCTAACATGTGAATAGATGTGTCAAAGTCAAACATGACAGAAAACCACCTAATTACTGGTCAATGATGTAAACCATTAATAGGCACAAGAGAAACCACCAATATTGACAATGGATCTCAAGGTACAATCAACACAATCCACAAATGTGAATAATAGAGCTGAAGTCGAATGCCCGTGGAATCACCCGATCAAAGGTCAATGATGTAAACCTGTCATCGAATGTGAAGAACTTTCCATGGAGGCATGCAAGCTTTAAGGTACTAGAATGGAGTTTCTAGATCATCTTCCCGGATAATGAGCTGAAGTCGACAGGAAGTGATCCGTCGAAGGAGGGCCATAATGAATCCCACATCATTGACACAAACTAAAAGGATGTATTAGAGTATATAAGTGTAATCCAGGACTGTGGCAGAAATTCAGACAATGTATAATTGATAAAGAACTGTAGATAGAAATTCTCTTGAACATATCGACGACATGACTCTGAAGTTTGGTAGCATTTGACTCAACATAGGATCAAAGGTCATGATGAAGAAATGGTATAATCAGATGAGAGGCAAAATGGATTTCCCAAACCCAAGAAAGCAAGGGACTAAGTGAGGATGTCCCATACCCGACACGAGCAATAGATGAGTGTCATGTTCAGGAATGACATGCTGCATTTACAAAATACAAGAGATGATCGCTTTCATATCCACCCCCACCATTTCTAGCGAGTACCCCATATATTTTTTATTGCAAGCTTGAAGGGGATAACATATGATTGCCATAGAAGTTCATCCTTTGGATGAATCCATCCTAGTAATTTTTACGAGTCCTAAGAAGGAGAAACGCGACCTCATAATGATGACAAGTCCTACGTCATTTAAGTTTTACGAGTCCAACGAAGGTAAAACTCAGCATCATTTGTGAAACTCATCATCATTTTCATGTTAAGAGAGTTTGAAAAAGAAGCGAAAAGGAAAAGTCCAAAGGTCCCTTTTAGTAAATCGTCTCTTGAACCTGAAAAGGTTGAAAACAATGTCCAAGAGAACCTCTTAGCCATGTTTGACTAAGGCATTCCTTTTTCATACAATAGTCTATCTCAATCTGTAAAAGGGTTAAACTTATACTGAATAGACATCATTTCATTTACTTTAACGAGTTCAAAATGACAAATACTCGTCAACCTGTTCATTTTACAAGAGTAAGAAAAGAGCTTAAAGATGACTCCAGGGGGTCACTTTTTTGTTTATTTTTACATGTCCAAAAAAGAAATAAAATAAAACTCGTTGAATCATTCTATATAAATCACCATCACCAAGAATATATGACCTGTCACTGCACAAAGAAACACACATTACCGATTTCCAGGAAAAATATTAAAAAATGAGTGAAATATGCCTTAATTTGGTAAAAATATTATTTAAAACTTATAAAGAAGGAAAAAAGTAAATCATTTTAACCATTTTACCAATTTGCAATTGTGAGAACATTTTTACCTCATTTTACCTCGATTTTCAGGAAAGAAGCACGATCAATCTCGGACACCACTCGCCGAGCGCTTGTTGCAGGTAAGAGATATGTCCCTTCCCTTCATTTTGGTACTAATTTCATGCATTTTCATCCATATATTAGTTTTAAAGGAGGACTTGCAAAAACATTTATATCGTGGGTGCCCAACGCGGGTTTTACCCATCAGACTTGCACTGCTCACCCTATGGTCAATTAGGCCCTCGTGCTTTTAACATGAGAAAATTCATAAACAGTCACACTAGCGAGTGACACACCAGATTGGAGAGGCTCCTTATGAGGAGGGAGAAGATCCTATTTTCAAGGTAGAGCATAACCTGGAAGCTTTAACCAGGGGCATTCCAGAATACACCTCAATTGATGAAGTTCTATTATGCTACCATAGGCACATTGTAGGGGTTTCGACCAAACTGCGTTAGCTATTGGGTTGAGTCATTAGGGTTATTTCGTGCTATCATGAGCGCCATGTGGGTGAATAGCCAACTCTAGTTCACTTTCTGCACTGTTGTAGGCTTATAAAGCCATGTGTCCCAGAACACAAATTTTGTCATTTTGATGTAGAAAACTCTTTTGCAAACACTATATATATATACATGTTTTTCTTTTTACCATGTCTATTATGTGATGCTTTATGATTTACATGTTTCACAAATTTCTATCTAACACGTAGTTAGCAAATGCATCTGTTAATGTTTTCATGCATTTCAGAAGGTGGTGATAAGTAATAAAATCAAAGTCTCATTCCAAAAGATGAACTCGCAAATACATTCTCAAAATTTGAGGGTTTGAAATCGAATATTGTCCATTAAGCTGTAGTACAATGAGTGTGAATTAAGTTTCATGGTTAACTCTCTAATGCTAAGAGTGACAACCTCTGACAAAAGCTTGATGACTACATTATATTTGGAAATGTTATTAGTCATTCTAACTCACCGTTAGGGTCATAGATTTCCCATGCAACGGAAGATAGATTTTGTGTACTATGACAAGCACGATCAACAAAACCAACGTAATGGTTGGATGCTATTTGAAAACCAAGTAGAGCACAAGGTAAGCAAAGGAAAACATTTGCAAAATCAAAGTAACACGCCAAAACCACACTACACACTAATTAAAACACACTAATGTACATACGCATAATACTTCTTTAGGTAAATCCCATTTCAGGGCTCAGCTAAAGAATTTCCTTTGTAATCTACTAACTCATATGCACCTTTTTGTAAAACTCATTTTACAATGTAGGCCCATGCCACATTGGTTTGAATTTTCGAGCTCCCAATTTATCATTGGCTTGATCATATAGCAAGACCAAGTCACCTTCAGAAAAAACGCATGGAGAAACATTTCTATCGTATTAAACCTTAACTCGTTTCTTATGGGCTTCAATCACTAACGCTGCAAGACAAAAAGTTTCATCGAGCCTTTTGAGGTAAAGTAAACATTCCTCCTCCGATGAGGTATCATGGAGTAATTTGACAACTAGTTTCAATGAAGGAATTTCACACTCAATTGGAAGAGTTGCCTCTAGACCATACACCAGCTGAAAGGGTGTGAATCCAATGATAGTCTTAGTTGCGGTTCGGTAAGCCCAAAGAGCTGAAAATAACATTAGATGCCAATTTTTTTTGTGCATCCCAATGGTGCATTGAAGCATGGTAACCAAGACTTTGTTGACTACCTCAACCTCGCCATCGGCTTGTGGATAATAAGGAGTTGAGTTGTCTTGATGCAAACCCAATCGAGCAGTGAGCTTTTCCATCATGTAACGTCAGAAATGAGACCCATCATCAGTAATGATGGCTTGAGGGACACCAAATCAAGCTATGACATGGTTGAAAAGAGACTGAGTGACAATTTTACCATCAACATCACGTGTGGGGATCGCCTGGGCCCATTTAGTGAAATAATCAACGACGACAATGATATAACCATGCCCCCCGATCGAGCGAGGGTTATATGTCATGAAATCAATACCCCATTTAGAAAAGGGGTTGGTGGTAACAACTGGGTATAGGGGTGTGGGTGGGGCGCGCTATTTACGGTTGTAAATCTGGCAGGCATGGCATTTTTGGACTGCTAAAATGCAATGTTTAAAGATCGAAGGCTAGAAATAATCGACATGAAGGATTTTATAAACAGTAGCATATCCTGACATGTGACCACCACAAGCCCCAGAGTAGTAGTCATTTAGGACACTCTCATCTTCTTAGAGTTTCAAACATCTACGAAGGATATAATTGACACTAGCACGATACAAAGTATCGCCAATGATTCGATAGGGTTGGGATTGATGTCGAATGCGATGACATTCATAATTGGACAACTCTGATAAAAAAGTTTGTCTTTGGAGATAAACAATAATATCCTCATACCATGGGTCAAGAGTGCTAATAAGAAAGAGAGTTTCATCAGGAATGAGCTCATCAAAAGCCACAGATGTGGTTTCAGAGGGAAGGTCACAAATTAACTCAGCGAAAACTAGTGATTTCTTTGATTTGGCAGTAAACAATTCCAAATCAAACTCTTGAAGGATAAAAATCCACTTAGAATACTTTGCCCCCTGTAACTCACGAGTTAGGATGTAGGTCATGGGGTTGCAATCGGAAATCACGATGGTTTTCCACAAGAGAATATAGTGTCGAAAGGGTTGAACATTGTGAACAACTGCTAAAGCTAGTTTCTCAACATACTCAGTATCAATAAGATTTTAGCTTAAGTACTAAATCACGTATTTGTTTCCATGATCGTCTTCTTGCACCAGTACCATGGTAATAGTACTATCGGCTGCAACCAAGTACAAGAAGTAATCACAACGATAATTAGGGGATGCAGTAAAAGAGCAATAATGAGGGTGTCCCTTAATGCATCAAAATAATTTTGAGAGATTTCATCCCAAATAAATGGGATCCTCTTTTTCAACAAATGAGTAAATCCCTTAGCAAGTTCAACATAATTTGCTACAAAACAACGAAGGAAATTAGCTTTCACTTGCAAGCTCTACAACTGGTGTAAAGATGATGGAGGGGGTAATTCACAATGGCCTCAACTTTGAGGGGGTCAATTCAAATGCCTTTCTTAGATGCCACAAATCCTAGGATATGACCATATTTGATGTAAAATACACACTTATGCAAATTCAAATGAATATTGTAGTGTCTACAGCAAAGAAAAAATGCTCGAAGGTGGTCGGTATGATCATGACGCTTAGTAGAATGGGTCGAAAAGTCATCAAGATATGGTTGAACGATGTGTTTGATGTCATGAAAAGCATAAGGCATTTCTCGTTGGAAGTTAGTGCCAACGTTTTTCAACCAAAAGCGAGTTTTTTGTAGGCAAAGGTTTCCCATGGACAAATAAAAGTATTTTTATGTTAATCAACATGAAGAAGGTTAATTTGGTTGTAGCCAGAAAAACCATCCATAAAAGAAAAAATCTCCCTCCCAGCACATTCATTAATGATTTGGTCTATAAAAGGAGTTGGATAATTATCTCTCAGACAGGCTCGAATGATATCATGGTAATTAACACATATGTGACTAGTCCCTTGTTTTTTAGTCACAGGAGCAATGTTCAAAACACAATCTGTTAATGGGATGGAGTAAATGAAACCATCCTTTAGAAGTTTTTCAACCTCTCCCTTTATAGAGGCTTCCTTTCTAGGGTGCACCGGGCGAAGGCGTTGACGAACAGGCTTCACGTTTGGATAAGGAATTTCGTGCACCATTATGCTTGGATCTATACCAAACATTTCTTCATGTGGACAGGCAAAGACATCGCGAAACTCCTTAAAGAGGGCAGTGTAAATATTGATCTCATACGAAGAACAAGAAACCCTGACATGGATTTTCTTAACAATTACTAGTTTAACAGAAATTCCGATGGGCATCGTAGCAGTAATGTTCCATGTGTTTCCCTAAAACAAAACTTTGTGCATGAAAATAGGCATTTGAAGTGGATGGGTTAGTGTATGGGAAACAAAGGTATCTAAACACAATGAAATCTCTCTGAGACTCAAGAGAAATGAGGAACAATGATGGGCATCATTCCAGGCAGTTTCCTTAAGAGAGATAACCTCAGTGATACTCTCGTCAGTGGGAAATGTCTCATTTAAGGGATCCAGAGAATCCCAAGAACCAAGCCAAGGGGATTGTGAATATGCGTCTAGATGCATACTAAGAGTAGCATGACTTTCAGAAGTGATCGCTAAAGCCAAAACAACAGCTTGATAGGCTTGTTTTGATGGGCTGATAGACATGAAATTGCTAAAAGAATCAACAACTTGATAGGCTTGTTGTGTTGGACTAAGCGACATGAAATTGTCCAATTCTTTTAGGCATCATTCCTTATTTCCAGCTATTTTATTTAGTTATCTATATGTAACATGTAATTGTATCTTTCCAACTTTTTATCCTAATCCTTGGGCTGTGTGTATTTTGAATGCAACCATTGTTTTTTTATATTCATTATTATTGGCTACTATAATAAACCAGGACATTTTGCCTTATGGTTATATATTTTTGTAACTTTTCAAATTTTTATTGCTTTTGGTAAATTTGTTGGGTATATGACTAAAGTCCCACATTGACTAGAAGTGGAGAGGATCATGGGTATATAAGGATGGACAAATATCTCCATTGGTATGAGGCCTTTTGGGGGTAAAGCCCAAAAACAAATCCATGAGGTCTTAGGCCCAAAGTGGACAATATCATACCATTGTGGAGATATGTGGTGTCCAGAGTCCTTACAAGTGGTATCAGAGCCAAGTTCTGAAGTTAGCCAAGTGAGTGGATGAATCCTCAGAATGCCGAACAAAGGTGGTGGGCCTCCGTAATATCACGATGGGATCCATGGATGAGCTCAGTTAAACAGGCAGTGTGCTCCGAATTCTTTATGGACGTGTCCTGGTCCCAACGCGGTGAAGAGGAGTTGACCTGGGATAGAGCAAGCTCTCGAGGAAGGTGGTGCTCCATGTAAGGCGTGTGCTTCCAACGCATTGGAGCGGAGAATCCTGGTTGGTAGAGAGTGGACGGATGGATAATCGTTTGAAGGGAGGCTCGATGGTCCTTCGTTCGAGGAGAGGATTGTTGGGTATACGACTAAAGTCCCACATTGACTAGAAGTGGAGAGGATCATGGGTATATAAGGATGGACAAGTATCTCCATTGGTATGAGGCCTTTTGGGGGTAAAGCCCAAAAACAAATCCATGAGGGCTTAGGCCCAAAGTGGACAATATCATACCATTGTGGAGATATGTGGTGTCCAAAGTCCTTACAAAATTATTATCTTAAATGGTACACTTCATATTTTTGGATATATATTCTTTATTTGATTTAATTAACACATAATTTTACTTATTTTTTAATTAATTTTATTTTACTTCTAATTGATTTTTTTATTATTGTTTATTTAAGTAAAATTGTCTCTCAATATAATATTCCTAAATTATTTAATTTTACATGAGATAAAAAAATAATAATTGAAAGTTAAAAAAAATAAAAATAAAGTTACAATTGTTTTTAACTTTCTAATATGAGCAATATGTGTAATTCTTTCACAATTTAATATGGAGTTCAAGTGACATCTAAAAATAGCATTACTCATATTACAATTCAATATGAATGATATGAGTCATTCATTTATATTGATATGTGATATTTAAAACAAAAATATGTTAATAATAAAAAAATATTCCAATAAGTCATAAATAAAAATTTCAATATCCATATTAAATAGCATAACTTCTTTTTTCTTTTTCTTTCTAACTAGGTTGATCCTAGTGTTGATTTAAGTAACATAATTTTATATAGTTGAAATTAAAAAAATCCTTATATTTTCACTTTTTATTATCAAGGGGATACATAATTTATACTATTCTTAATATGGGGTTGATATGTAACATTTTCAAATTCAAGGTATGAGTGACATTTACAATTCCTTACATACTTGTATGGACTTGATATGTAACATTTTAAAAAATATTGTCAAAGGTGCACGGTAGGGATGGTGGCTTTCCATCCCATCTACTAGGGTTCAAGTCCATGGAGACATGGTTCATCATATCTCTCGAGTTTGGGATCTCGATTGTCCTAGGATGAACTATGAGTTCCTAATATATGTGGTCATAGCTTGAGTTTGGGATCTCGAATCTTCTAGTTGAACTATGAGTTCCTAATATGTGGTCATATCTCAAGTCTGGGATCTCGAATCCCCTAGGCTGAACTATGAGTTCATGATATATGATAAATGTGGTCATAACTCTCGAGTTTGGTATCTCGATTGTCTTAGGAACTATGAGTTCCTGATATATGTAGTCATAGCATGAGTTTGGGATCTTGAATCACCTAGCTTGAACTATGAGCTCCTGATATATGATATACGTGGTAATAGATCTCGAGTCTCGATTGTCTTAGGAACTATGAGTTCCTGATATATGTGGTCATAGAACAAGTCTGGAATCTTGCATCAAATAGGTTGAACTATGAATTCCTAATATATGATATACGTGGTGATAGCTCTCGAGTTTTGGATCTCGATTGTCTTAAGCTAAACTCTGAATTCCTAATATATGTGGTCATAGCTCGAGTCTGGGATCTCGACTGTCCTAGGTTGAGCTTGATGCTAATTTTATAGCTAGTATTGGGAGCTCATCAAATCATATACCC
The DNA here is from genome assembly GCA_000404065.3 of Pinus taeda. NCBI lineage: Eukaryota > Viridiplantae > Streptophyta > Pinopsida > Pinales > Pinaceae > Pinus > Pinus taeda. The sequence continues at coordinate 10,538 of APFE031427091.1, forward strand.
TTTGTCTATGACTTCACAATAAAGGTAATTTCTATCTTCATATCAATTTATTTCTTTGAATTACTTTCTTTAATATTGTCATTTATAAGCCCATATGATAAGAGATCCTAAATCAATAGTGTTAACTTTTGTGTAGGACATCAAGGGCAATGACGTGTATATCCACATTATGTAATGTGTATTCTCCTCTTTCCATTACTCGTCATCTTCTCATCTATTGCCGGTAGCGTTGGAGGTAAGCTACTCATTCTAAATCTTGCATTTATCAAAGGAATTTTTTTTATATTCATTTAATTTGTATTTTTCGGTCAATTGTGTTGGGATCCCTCACTAATTCCTTTAGGAGATTGGGCTGGTCATGTTCATATTCCTTTGAGTTTCAATCTATCAACATCTCTAACAATATTCTATTTCCCCATTGAATGCCTCCAGACTGTGGTTGTCGATTGCCAAGTGTGATTTCATTCTAAAATTTAACCACGTTTACTTTAGAGCAATTTTGAATGTGGCTATCTTCTTATCTATCTTAAAAAACCTCTCAACTTTTTTTCATATTTTGGAAGTTATTGTAAATATATATACTTTGGATGAAAAACACATCAACTATTGTATATCCCTCTAGGAATTATGTATTTAGAATTACTGAAAACATATTGTAAACTCATTGTTTGCAGTGTTTCCACTGAATCCAATATAAATGGCCTCAAATAAAGGACAAATTATCTATATTATGAAATCTCTCATCTTTTAATCAAATTTTGAATGTTATTGTAAATATATCTACTCCTGATGAAAAATGCATCAATTGTTATAGGTTTCTCTAGTAATTACCTATTTATAATACTCATTGTTCACGGTTTTTCGACCCAATCAAATATAAGTAGCCTAAATTAATGGGAAAAGTTAATAAGTATTGACGTTCAAATTTTTATGGCTAGAACCTCTTTTCAGAATTTGATAAAAAAAATTGAATTTGTCTATGATGGTAATTTTTCTAATTATATCGAGAGGCATATTTGTTTCAAAATAAGGCTTCTACAATTTTTCTCACAAGTAATAATCTAATTCTTATTTTTTGCTTCATGATCATGTTTTTCTATCCAATTGATTAAGTGACCCTAACCTAGGTTCATCCTAATTACCAATATGTGTGTGTGTGTGCGCGTGTATGTGTGTGTTTCTTCTCTATAAGTTACCTTCTCATATGAAAAAGTAATACCAATAATACAATAATGTATTCGCTCTTATGACATGCTTAGGTAATCTATATCATATTATCGTGTCTTTTGGTGAAGACAATATTTGTCGCTTTTTCCAAAGACATCAACAACATTTGATGTACAAGAAATCATTATACAATATAAATATTTTATGCCGCTACTCTACTTTATGACATATTTTATTTTAAAATCATCGAGTATCATTCTTTACCTCGGACAACCCACAACAAATCATTCTATGATGTATAGCTACTTTACTTCTCCTCTACTCCATGCAAAAGCAAATTTTAATTTATAATCAACTAGTCATTCTTCTAATTTGTTTATGTTTACAATTATCACAAGAATGCCAAAGTAGGCCCCATTGCATGGTCTTTGTTATGAGGGATCGCTTATAACTTTTTTGAACAAAACTTACAATCAAGTACTTTTAATATTTGACAATTACTTTTCATTTTAATTTCATTATACGTTTGGTTATTGAGAAATTTTGATACAAAAAATAGATTTTAAAATAGAAAATATGTTATTATTATTAATTATTAAGGAATAATAAGATTGAGGATTAATAAGTTATTTGTGCCATAGTGATTTTGTTTTTTCTTATGATAAATATGTAAATTTTGTTTTACATAAATGTATTATCGAAAAGAAAAAAATTAATCAAAACTTTATTGGTTAAAGATTAATTTATTACTGAAAGATCATTCTACCATGAAAGGGTTTTCTTTAACTATTTATTTTTTTATATTTTCATTCGAATTTGTGTGATCGTCATGTTTCTTTTCGTTATAATGGCTAACTCCAAAATAATAGTACTCCTCCCCTAACCGATAATACTACGCGAAAACACTCACAACTTCTAACTGAACTTTAACTTAATCCTCGTGTTTTAATGGTTTTTATTTGTTTTTATGTTTTATAGTATTTTTTATTATATTATTTTATACATTTGAAATATTATAAAATTGATTGAAATCACAAATTTAATTTGTAAAGTCTATACAATTCTAATATCTTAATATCTTAAATGTTTTTCAAAATATTAAATTTATATATACATTTTAAAACTATTTTTTTTAAGTATTCATTGGAAACCAACACTCCAAACCATAAAATAATTAAACAAAAAGTTTCTTAATTGATTAGGTTTTTTATACTATATACTACTAATTTTAAAATCAACGCAATATAATATTGTTTCAAATAGTTTTGATAAAATTGAACCACTTTCGTTATATAAAAAAAATTATAATGATTTTGATCATTAAACCAAAGTTAATTCAAAGTTAATTATGAGGAAATGTGAAGGGTTTTGATTTCAAAGTCATTTAAATTGATTTTTATGAAACGATTTTGCTAAGATATAATTAAATTATTATTTTTTTATAAATAAATAGTTTTGCATTTAGTTTTTC
>APFE031427091.1:18193-46316 GCA_000404065.3 Pinus taeda
TTTGAGTTCCATAGAGACAGGATCGGGGTTGCTAATAATCCCTTTCTTGTTGAGAGGGAGTGTTGAAAAGTGTGCAACAAGAAATGCTAAATTTAGAATGTGCTAAAAATAGAGCTGCTAAAAATAGCCTGTCTAAAAATAGCAGTTTGGCCAGTGAGGTCATTGGCCACATTGGGTAAGAGGTGAAACTACTAAAAATAGAAAGTTCTAAAAATAGCATTTCTGGGCCCCTTCCTATTTATAGCAGTCCCTAGTCTATCTATTGGAAGCAAAATTAATTTTGGTCTTAACAGTAGTTTGAAATATTAATTAATTAATTCAATTGAGTTCATTAATTAAGGAAATTCAAATTTGAAGCCTTTTTGAGCATGCACATGAGTTTCCTCCACTGGTTGAGGGAATAAGCATGAGTTCTATAATGAGAGAATCAGTTGACTTAGTTCTAACTAGTCAAGTCCAGTTAGATTATTTTAACAAGTTGTTAAAATAATAAAATCTAGTTTGTTAATGCTTGCATGCATGTGACAACTATTCTTTTAGATAACTGAGGATTCACTCATGGATAACTATTGCATGTCAGTTCTGTCAGAGACCCAGTTGAGATCAAATGTGGAACAGTGTACTATCAAATGCTTAACTATTTCTAGTGAGTAGTTTTTGCATGGTTGAGGAACTAGTGTTCTCAAGGAATACGTAGTTGGACCATTGGTTGTTTTTGGTATGTTGAAATTAATAGCATATGCTTTTGCTATTATTTCCTAAGCAAACCACGTAAGAACCATAGGGAAAGCCTATATAAACAGGGCTTGGGTGGTTCATGAGACATATCTTCATATCTTCATAGTTCATTGAGAATTGAATAGCTTGAGAGCTGATTCTTTTTGTATTGTGAAGAGGATTTCCACTTGATTGATAATACATGGTTGCGGTTTTATGCTGGCAATTTCCCATAGATATATCTTGTGTTATGTGTGATTAATTCTCATGATCAGTTATGCATGTTTCTACTTGATGTTGCTCATGATTTCGATTATGCTTCCGCTAAATGTTTTGTAGAAGTAGAACAAGTATTATGCTTTAGGACATTGCATATATCGATTTGTTCTACAGGTGAAATTTCTACACCCTAGCTAGGGACTACACGCTCTAGCCTTACCTTAAAGCTGGAAGTAGAAGCCTTAAAGCACTCCTACGGATAGCTTATATACCATTTATTCTCCTCTTGTTGTTGCTAATATTCATAGATGAAACGGCCCATGCCTCTAGCATTTGAGGAAACCAGCCAGAAGGAAGCTCCACAAGCACAATCCTGGAATAAACCAGTGGTTAAAAATTGTTCTCATTGATTTAGTCGCCTTGGAACTAGTAAGATTGGGTTGTAACATCCTGGGTTCTATTCTTTGGTTTACTCATTCATTTGAAACACCCATACTCTTTCATGCATGGAATGGGGGAGTAAGGGAAGTCCTACACATCTCTAAGTTATTCGGAAAGTAGAGGGGAGCATGTTTGTTGAGCAGAGCAAGGACATAGACTATGCTATTTACACTAGCTATGGATGTGCAATCCCTCTTTGTGTATCCTTCTGGGAAATATTTTCCTAGAAGCCGAGAAATACTCCTCTATAAGAGTAACACTGGTAATATAAGGTACTAGTCCATATTAGCTACTTACTCTTTCATAGTGACCCAAAAGCTTAAAGTTTTTTGTGACTTTGAATAACAGTGTAGCCTCCATGAGTGTTGTGGGTGTAAGCGCCTCTTCCCTTATTGTTGGTTTACCTTGGATCACACAAATAAAAAATCAAAATAGTCTTAAAAATGTTGGGCGTTCTAGGATACTCTTGGGTAGTGATCTAGAAATATATCCTCTCTTCTACCGTTTGTATATGAAAAAGTATTCAAAGAACATCATTACAAAATAAGCTAGACACCCTACAACATTTTCATTTTGCTGCAAATCACCTCAGGACAAATAGTAAATGTCTACAGCAGATTCTACCATACATGCACCTTCTTTTTGTTCACGTAACCCCAGAACAGTTGACAAAATAAGTTGAGACCCATATTTTCAAAAGTCATGGATTCAGTCTTTCTTTTTCCCCTTATGCTATGGATTTCGAATCACCGCAACTAATGGGAATTGAGCTTTCCTTTCTTACCATCATATTAGCATGGATTTGTTGTTTCCTGGTACCCCATATTTTGGATCTAATATCCATACCAAGTTCCTAATATCCATATGGATTTTGTCACCTGCGTCTCACTCGTTCGTTCTCAACTAATCGCTATCAAGTTTTGCCTAGCTTTAAGTCCCAAGGCCAAGTCTTTGCACATCAAGCTACGCCCAACCCCCAAGATGCACATAACAATAAGAATAAGGTAGGCCTCATAACCATAATGAAAAATGTTGGGGGAACCCATCCCTATCAGCCTGCTAATAATGGAGGAAATCAAAATTATGCTCATCTTGTTTTCATTTCATTTGCATGATACCATGGTTTATAAGGAATACATAGTTGAACTTTAGACTCTATTTTCTACCTCTGTGCTTGAAATAAGGATGCATAGTAATTGCATTCCTTTACATGATAGGCATATAGGTCATTCTTTTGAGATGACATCTAAACCACAATCAAGGCCCCTATTTCTTCTTTTATCATATATAAATCTAAATGAGTGTGTGCTTAACTCCTCCTCTTCTCCAAAGTCTGTGGGGATTCAAATTTGAGGGAAGCAAGAGATGATCTCATTTTTGGTTCTTACGGCTATTTAGGGAAGAAACCAAGCCTTTTGGTGTTTGTGTCCTCAATTTGAACTCTGGGACCAAGGAGCAAGGTGGGATCCTGCAGTTCAATATGTCATGATACTCAGAATCTCTTTACAATTGTAAGTTGGACTTTTTCTTATCCGATCTACAAAAGCTAAGCATGATGGCATGATACTCAGCATGTAATATTTGCTTATCTGCACTATATCGAGATACTTGTGAGAATTGAGTCTCTTTGTCTATCTCTAGCTCCCTCTATCAGTGTGGGGTGTCTGCATGCTTTTGGCCAGATAATAAGAGAATTTCATTTGCACCTTTCACTGACCTCTAGTATTATGGTTGAGATTGAATTATTTTCTTCCATGCACGATGTGATTGGTCTTAACAGGTTTTCAACTTGCAGTGGAATAGATATCAAAAGGAGCTCCTGGCTAGCCATCGATTTAGTAACAATCAATCTGATTTCAATCCAGTATCAAAATCTCTGCACTCAACCATGTTTGTCTAGATTACAATTCGAGTTATAAATGTAATATTCAATCTCAAAAATAGAAAAGGAACACCTCCATACGCTTATTACTAATATGCAAATTGTACATTTCTGCAATCTTATCTTCAGATTCATGTTTTTTCTTTCTATGCTACTTGTGCCTATGGCTATGCCTTTGATAATTCTATTGATGGATCAGCTGGTTCAAGCTCAACAACTAGTGATGCTGCTAGTTCAATAGGTGTTGCTTAGGCTACTAGATTGACTATTGTTGCTGGTGCTCGTTCCACTGGATCTACTACTGAACCAACAACTGCTTAGTCTACAGAATAAACAATTGTTGCAACTTAGGGCAAGGACTAGCTGCCGCACAACCCCCTTGTTACATTTCTGTTTTAAATATTTGTATTTTAAGTGAATTAAGATCAATTTAATTAATACATACATGCAGAAATTTAAATTAACTAGATGTATATGTGTATTTTAAAAGAATATAATATTAATGGAATATTTATTTAGGTTGAATTACACATGCACTATATAATATATTAATTAAATAAAATAAGGTAATAAAGATTGAATTCTTTTATATAATATTAGGATTGGTAAGTTATTATTTATTAAAAGTATGTGTTGATACTTAATTGTATCAACATTCATATTCATATTAATATTTATAATATTTTTGAATATTTGATTTTGAACTAATAAAAATTTGGAAGTGTAAATTAATTAGTGATAAAAAATTTATTTATTGGGAACATGTAAGATAATTTTGGAAGGTTTTTTTTGTAATTCTTGTTACAGTAAATTGGAAATTTTCCCAATTTAAAAAACTTACACTATGAAAATTAAGATTTATATTATCCTCAATCTTATGTTATTTTCAACTTCCAATTTTGGCAATTCCAATAAAATTAAACACAAATTTAATTAAACAATTTTATGATATTAAATCCATTTCAAACCGAACCATAGTGAATCTTGAAATCTATCATAGCAAATCTTATAAATCATAGTGAATTTTTTATTTTGATTTTATTTATTTATTTATTATTATATTATTTATTATCTATTTATTATTTTATTATAGATATATATAAATATATTTTATTATCTTCATTTTTCTTCTTCTTTTTTCTGGCTTATTTTTTTTATAATTATCTTATATATAAATAAATTATTATAAACAAAATGAGAATCTATTAAATTAATTAATAAATTATAATATTATATTAAACAAAAAAAAATAAAAAAAAAACTAAATATTTTTTTTAAAATAAAAAATTAAGATAAAAAAAAAATTACTTGTAATTGTTGAAATTCACTGTTTCATCTCTAAAATCTATAAATTCCTGTAGGTTAATTTTTCCCTCATCCTCGTCCTCATAATAAACCTAAATTTAAGTTCGAAACGCTCAACCCTTTATTCTCAATATGATTTTCCCAAAATATCAACTCCTCTTACCAGTCATTCAAACTTGATTTCTCATTAATATTTATTTTTTCTTTATTCACATTAAAGTGGTGATCAAATAAAGGATATTTTGAAAATACAAGAATAATGTACGAGAGACATGACGTGAGATTGGTGGAAAATGGGTGTTCCACTTTTAGGTTAAATTTATCATCCGTAGCATATAACATCGTTCACTAGTTGTGGGCACATTCAATTACCTTTGCATTTGGTATCGATGGGAGGGGAGTAAAGTGTATTATTGGATACAATATGAGTAAAGTGTATTATTGGAAATTATATTTATAACGTGCAGTTCAATTTTTTCTAGCTGGGATATAAAGTGAAGGCAACACCTTTATCTTGAACCATAGTTCTATCTTTAATCTAGAATCGACATGGGCATCATTTCAGTTAATCTTCGTTTTTTTAATTTAGATTTAATTTAATTATGTTTTTAATCTTTCTATCTATAATATTTTTTTTTTAATAGGAGAGCCACATTGTAATATTTTATTTTTTTAATAGGAGAGCCACATTGTAATATTTTACATATGTGACTAATTATATATGTGAATTATGAACATCCAGATTTATGCTTAGCCAATTGTGTTCTTTTGATGCTTTAAAATAAGAATTTTATAGTGTATTATTGCTCTATATTTGATATGTATTATGACAATTTTCATATTTATGAAATTATGATGTTATGATATGAGGTTATATTGACATGTGGTTCCATTTATTATGTGATGTCTTGATGTGTCTTCGATATAGATATGTTGGTGCCATAACTTAAGATGGTATATCATGATGTGAAGCATGTGGTAATTACATGCAGATTTTATGACATGAATGAGCATGCAATTCTTTACTATCCAGAATGTGATGATTAACAATGATGTTATGTTATTATGAACAAAAGCAAGAGTTGGCATGTGTATTATTTTCTATGATACTATGATTATAACTAATGCATTGGTTACGCGTTGAGATGTGGTGATTGACAGCAACTCCATAAATAGGTCAAGAGGGTTAGTTTATTTTATGATCTCGTGGGAGCCCATACCTGCAAGAGATAATATGTAACACCATATGGGTTGGGGACATACTTAATCAATACTACATATGCTAGTGGTTCCTTTGTCTTGTAGAGCTCTTGATGGATAACTCTTAAGGAGCTATGGGACCATCTTGAGGAGGCCAAGTGCCTAATATTGTAGATCAAGTGCCTGATAATGGATTAAGATGACGAAGTTTGGTGGGGGTGCAAGGACTTTGATGCATGGGGTTGTTAACCTTAGTGAGTATGGAGGGAGTGGGTCAGCCTTTTGAGATGTCTAGAGTACTACTGCATGAAGTACTGAGCCGGGTGTCTGCCTTAGGGAAAATGAGCTTTGAGACGGGCGCAAGTCTTAGGGCCAGCCTTAGGCTATGGTACACATCGATGAGGCTTATCCCTGGTTTTGAAAGTGGAAAAATGATAGAGATTCCTTGGGATTTCCTAGAGGTTGTGGAAACTTTCGATGCCTGCTGGTTATACTAGTTTAGCAGAGGGTGTAGGGCAAACATGAAGTAATAAATAACTAAATAAATAAAATGTTAAATGATCAACTTAACTTCAGGACGAAGTTCTTTAAAGATGGAAGTATGTAATGTCCCCTCATAATAATAAATAATATAATATAATATAACATTAAAATATAAGTAAATAAATAATAAACAATAAAGAAAGGCCGATAGAATTATTAAATTGGAATTGTTGAATTCTTTTAAAAGAGTTAATTGGTTTGTGGAAAACCTTGTTTTCTTGGACTGGATCATTGTGCAATTACTTTTCAGGAATACATCGAATGTCTTATTTCATTTTAGAGTAACTTAATTACCCAAAATCAAGAAACCTCTATAAATGACCAAACATACACAACTCCTTTTGAGTCTGCTGAATCTTTAGTGAAATGATTCAACTCCAAAGAAGATGGCCCAAGTCAATAACTCTCCTAAATATTGTAATCAGTAGCAAAAGCAGTGCAGAAATATATGTATTTAAATATTGTAATCAGTAGCAAAAGCAGTGCAGATATATATGTATTTATATGTTACCAATAAGAAGATGGCCCAATTCAGTAACTCCTCTAAATATTGTAATCAGTAGCAAAAGCAGTGCAGAAATATATCTATTTATATGTTACCAATAATAAGAACCACTGCTACATCACTAAATTACTGCTACTTCAAAAGGCGAAAAAGGTTCAGCTGACAGACAGTTTGATACATCGAGACTAATTTGATACACTCGCTTGCAATATATGTTGCCTATGCATTTCTAGGCTAAAAATAGATATGATTTCATCAAACTATATTATTATATATACATATAGCAGGTGGAATCAGAATAGCCAAGATGATAATATAAAAATTGCTGCTAAAAATTACAATGTTTATTACAGGTGATGGCATGGTATATACCATGGACGACAATAACAAATGGCGATTGGATCAAAATCCTTGCAACTAAAGACAAAATTCTACTAAAGAAATCGCATACGAAATGCGTCACAGATGGAGAACAGTGAAATATAATGCGCAAAAATTACTACCATGAACATGAACAGTAAAAAAAAGAGCCTAAGAGCTTTTGCCCACCACGGTTTCCTTGGCTGTTTTTGCTAAGTTCATAACTGTCTCACCCACCACTTCCAGAACACCTTAAACTTTTTCAACGATCAAAACAGAAGCTTCTTCTGCATTCCCTTTCCCGGGCTCTTCCTCGATATAGACCGACTCTGTCGTTTTCTCCTGATCCTCTTCCCAAGTTTGCTTCGCTCATTCGGCTGCTTTGGCCATTTTTCACTCAATGGACCTGAAGCAGGTGTATTTGAATCGTAGGTTACAGTGCTTGTAAAAAGCCAAGGAAGAAGAATGGCAACAACAACTGGGCAGGGAAAAAGCAGTAAAAATATCTTGACATAAAGCATGGGAAAAAGCAGTAATGCAACTCAACTGATATTTGGAAAAAGCAGTCACACTTCAAATCAATGGTTGAAAGCGTCTCAGTTGATCAAATGGATCAGGGTAAAAGTGTCGACGATTTGATACACTCATTGATTTGAAGTGTGACTACTTTTTCTAAATATTGGTTGAGCTTTTTCTCATCCTTTTATGTCACTCTTGAAGATATTTTTACTATGTTTTCCCATTATTTTATAATCGTTTCTTTGGTTTGCCAGTTGTTGTTGTTGTTCTTCTTCCCTAGCTTTTGGCAAGCTTTTAGCAAGCACTGTTATTCTTCCCTGGCTTTTGGCCCAGACGGATTAGTATTAAATTATCACTAGAAACTTTGTTGCGCTTTGGCTTGTATGATGCTGTCCTGAGTCAATAGAATGGTAAAATCAAGGTTGTCTCGTCAATGGGCAAAGAAAGTAGCGGTAAATCATACTTATTAAACCACCTATCTGGCTCCCTTTTCGATGTAGCTGGGGGAAGATGCACTGATGGAGTGTGGATGATAGTTCGAATGGATTCAGAGTGCCTCTATGTATTGATGGACTTTGAGGGATTAGGCAGTTTTGAGAGAACAGAGCAAGAAGACATGTTACTCTCAGTCCTAAATGCCGCCCTGAGTAATTTAACAATATTCAACAAGAAGGTTTGTATTTAGGGCTGTCTTGTTCGTTTGCTTTTACTGGTTTACCACTTCATTTTCTAATACGTTAGTAGCCTTGTCAATTGCCATACTTTGCTTCTTACCAGGATTTTAATCTTGACAAGGAGACGGAAGTTATATTTCAGCGTTTCCAAAGTGGGGTGAGTTTCGTGAAGGATGCCAAAAATATATTTCAAGGACTATTTTACATAGCTATCAAAGAAGTAGACGTCTCTAATGTGAAGGAATTAAAAGTTGAATTCTGTCAAAAGCTTCTACAAATTTGTAAAAGATCTCAGGAAAATTTCTTACCAAATTTTATGGAGGAATGTTTGTGCTTGCTGCAATGGCTCCTTTTACTCGAAAAGAATATCACCAGGGAAGCCTTCCTCATATTTCTTCGACAATAGAAGGGTTGGGGATAGCTATAATAGTGGCCATGCTTTCTTGAGAGATTTGAAGCTTGTTATTTCTCAGATAGCAGTGAAGGATTGAACCCCTATAGATTCGAAACGTGTTGCTATGAAGGTGGCTATCCTTCGCAGGAACTTGGTTTCTGCTGTTAAGGTAGGATGCATTTCGATGGCGGGAACCAAAAAGGTACTTACGAATTTTGACTCTCAGGAAGAGGTAAGGGATGCTCCAATAGTACTTGGGGATCTATTCATTGATTTGCAAGATACAGGCCTGGAGCGTGCAGCTCTAGACAAATCTACATCGAATTATCAGATTTTGAGTCATCTTAGATCAAGACTAGAAAGCATCTTGGGTAGAAAAGGCAAAACCGATGATTTATGGCACTCCAAATTTCAGGACTTCATAAAGGCATTGGCTGATAGACGCTGTGATCGAGTTCAAAAATGGCTTCACTGCAACACTGCACAATTTTCTGGGAATGATGATGTGCAAAAGTTGCAGCTGGAGGCAGTTTTAGCCCTTGCAAAACTGAAACAGGGCCTCTCTGTATGTGATTGCAAATGTTCTGTTTGTTTTCGGCGATGTGTTTTAAAGAAAGGTCATTCCTCTGATCACTCTTGTATGGGTAAGGGTAACCACGTCTATGCTGAGAGATGCACGTATTGTTCGAAATGAAGTGGAGGAATGTACAAATTTGGCAGGCCATGAAGGAAATCATGATTGCAAAAAGAAAAATCATAAATGTGTGGAGATATGTTTTTTATTTGGTAAATCATCCAATTGCAGCAAATCTTGTTGTTTGAAAATTGGACATGAAGGTACTCAGAAGTGCAGTTCATCACAACATTTGTGTAACAAAAAGTGTTCCCTTCCAAGCTGCAAAAATCTGTATCTGGCTCCCTTTTCGCCATGCTCCCTTCGATCAGGTGAGACACTTTCAACCGTTGATTTGAAGTGTGACTATTTTTTCCAAATATCGGTTGAGTTGCCTTTTCTTTCACCTCCATGTTCTGTGCTCCATGGCATCCCAAGATATTTTTACTGCTTTTTCTCATTCTTTTATGTCACTCTTGAAGATATTTTTACTGCTTTTTCCCATTATCTCGTATTCGTCTCCATCCTCGCTGAGATTTAATGAAAAATCGTTAGGAATCCCAATTCCTCGCTCACTTAATTAGAACGAGGAACAGAAGCTCGTTTCTCTTGGTCTTACTTTATGATTCAAGTCATAAGCTTTCTCCATTGACTCATTCGACATTGATTCATTCACCTTTTTATTCACAATTATCACATTTGATCCGAGGATGAGCATATTATACATCCATCTAGGTATATAATAGACATTTCCCACCCATTTGATCTCGAATTTAATGAAATCTTGGTCAGTGGCTGGTTTTATGCAGCTTCTGGTCTTCGCCACCATAATTTATAGAATATGTCATTGATGGGACCATAATTTATAGAATATGTCATTGATGGCGCCTGCGCAAAGGCTCTCGGGAATGCAAAGGCAGGTTTTGAGTTTATACACAGGATTTTTGCGAGGAGCCCGATCCAAAGATTTCCCCGAGCAATGCAGAGTAGAGCAAATTGTATCGGCAAAGTTCAGAAAAAATGCAAAGTACGTAGGTAAAAAGGATTTCACCCACATCGAGTATTTACTCTGTAGAGACAACAGGCATTTTGAGCTCTTGAAGACCGCTACTATAGGTTTACTGGTTGTTGAGGTCAAATGATTTTTGTTTTATATTTTCTCAGTGATTGCATTTGATTTGCTATAAACTGCAACAGATAATGAAATCCAATTTCTTCATGCCGAGGACAATCTCCATTTCTATGTGAGATGTCCAAGGAGAACGCACACTTATTTCTAGTGTTACATTTATCCCGCTCAATGTAACTTCCTTCAATTCCGTTGATGCTTGCCTCCAGCTATCTGGTATCTAGTGTTGCATGATGAACACGTTTCGTCTACAAATGCTATTGCAATCCCCAACGTTGATCATTCACCTCCATTGCATAAGGTAGTTACGTACTAAAGCCATGGGGAGATGATTACATCGTCTATTCAGATTAAATGCTTCTTCTTCCATTCTCTAGGCTATTATAAATATGGAGCCTTGTAACCATAATATTTAAATTTTTCGATCATGGGATTGGTTTGTTTTCATGAGCACCATCATCTATTTTCAGTTGACCATGTTCTAATAGCACTCCTTGGTTAGCCAAAAGTCAGTTTCCGTATTGATATTTCTCTTGATGTGAAAAAATTTTATTCTCATAATTTTGGTCAAAATAAGATTTATTTTGTGCAAAGTTGAGATCAAATTTTGTGCGGAGCTGTTTATATTTTGGCTTAGCTGATTTATTACAATTATTGAGTCGTCAAAGACTTGCAATTGATGTATACTTATGGTGTATGCTAAATTCAATATTTTCCATTAAACTAGATATTTAACGTGATTGTTGGTCGTCTCTTCGATGCGCAAGGTGAATTTAGTTTACCTTTCTTCATCTAGGTGAAAAATGCCAAGTCCAACCTTTTTCATAATGCTATATATTTAGCTTGATTGTTTGTTGCCTCCTTGATGCCCCAAATGAATTTAGTCTTTCTTTCTTCATCGAGGCAAAAAATAACTCCTCCCGCTCCTACCTCCACATTAAAATTATAACTATTACTAATAACAAGTTTTTCCTTTAACTATGAATTCCCCCCATAATTAATCCAACTTAGCTTCCCATCACATTTTCAACACATTAATTTATCCAAAGCTCTCTTTCTTTCATTTAAACAAATGGGGAGTTTCATAGTCCCCACATGGATTATCTTTTTTGAAGCTTATCTGTGTAGAGTATATAATTAAATCATTCATGAATGACATGTATCCCATGATCATTATTCACAATGACTAATTATAATCCATGTGATCTATTTTCATATTATGAATATATTGTGTAGGTATTGTTTGATTATGCTCATAATTAACCAAAGTTTCCCACAAACTAATTGACTCTTCTATAAAAATTCAACAATTCCAATTTAATAATCTTATCGGCCTCTCTTTGTACCTTTTGGGACAATTGCTAGTTTTATTCGAATTTGTTTGATCGTCGTCGTCATGTTTATTTTCGTTATAATGGCTCAACACCAAAATAATAGTACTCCTCCCCTAACCGATGGTACTACGCGAAAACACTCACAATTTCTAACTGAACTTTTTAACTTAATCGTCGCATTTTAATGGTTTTTATTTGTTTTTATGTTTTATAAAATTTTTTATTATATTATTTTATACATTTGAAATATTATAAAATTGATTGAAATCACAAATTTAATTTGTAAAGTCTATACAATTCTAATATCTTAATATCTTAAATGTTTTTCAAAATATTAAATTTATATATACATTTTAAAACTATTTTTTTTAAGTATTCATTGGAAACCAACACTCCAAACCATAAAATAATTAAACAAAAAGTTTCTTAATTGATTAGGTTTTTTATACTATATACTACTAATTTTAAAATCAACGCAATATAATATTGTTTCAAAATAGTTTTGATAAAATTGAACCACTTTCGTTATATAAAAAAAATTATAATGATTTTGATCATTAAACCAAAGTTAATTCAAAGTTAATTATGAGGAAATGTGAAGGGTTTTGATTTCAAAGTCGATTTTTATGAAACGATTTTGCTAAGATATAATTAAATTATTATTATTTTATAAATAAATAGTTTTGCATTTAGTTCTTCATTATTTTTTATATTATTCATAAACTTTGAGTAACGTATAACATGATATTATATATAGTATTTATGAATCAGGATGAATTAATATTTATGAATCAAGATGAACTTAAATTATGAGATGATATTATACTTGGTATTTATGAATTAAGGTGAATTAATATTTATGAATCAAGATGAATTTAAATTATGATACGATATTATATATAGTATTTATGAATTAGGATGAATTAGAATTTGTGAATCAAGATGAATTTAAATTATGAATGAGGATAAATTTTAATTAATTATATTTGGTAGATTTAAATTTTAGAATATGCTAATGTGGAGAGTGATGTTATTTTCTTAATTTTTTTTATTAATGTTATTCAGTTTTTTTGAGAATTTTCCTCAAAATTTTAAGTGTTGCAAAATCTTTAATTTTGTATCAAAAAAATATTTTAAATTTTCACAAATTTATTTCATAAGCTAAAAAAACATATAATTATTTGTTTATTTATATTAAATTGTAACATCCCGAGTAACTTCACATGAAAATGTAAGGAGTTAGAAAACATTTACACAAATTACTTACTGGTAATCATCTAAATCACTATTCCATATCCTTATTAACCACTAGATAGAATGTTCATCAGTACATAGAGTAACTTTTAGTAGAGGAATAACAAGTTGCATAACTATTAACAACCGCTATTGTTTATATTAACATAAAATGTATGATGTAACTTTGTATCAATTTCACTATTCCCTTAAAGAGATTAATTAATCACATACTTGACATTATGAATTCTACATCAACCAAAGAATCAACATCATCAAACTGACACAATAATCAATCACATCATTGAACATCGATATACGTTAGAAACCATGTAGCGTGAAAACCAACAAACGTTTAATTGTATTATTAAACGCTCGTGAGGGTGCTCACTCATCATTCAATGGTTTATAAGGGAGTTCATCCCTTAACCATTGTCATAAAATATTACAGTGAAATATCATTAAATTACAACATATATAGTTAAAATTTATTACAATCATCATGAAACTATTTACCCAAATATGCCCACTTTTTATATCCTTACATGATTCTTCCATCAGTGGACCATCTTGTAGCTCGTACTCCTCTACATGGACCATTAGTTCTTTATCTGTCACAATGTTAAACATAATCTATCTTTTGCACAAATCACCATCCCTTCTTGTCATTGTTGTTGTCAACAAGAGTTGTTAACATGATTAGATAAAACATTAATCAATTAATAATCATTATTTAAAAGTGATATTTTAACATCTATTCATGTGTATACATGAGATGTAAATATAATATCACAACATGTTTCTTCTATCAACATTGTGCATGTATAAGAAAATAATTACCAATCATGTCAAAATAAATACCACATTACTATGATCATTCTTGCACCAACACACATTCATTTCCAATGTAAACCATTGTAACCATCCATTCTATTTAAATGATACTAGAAACTTATCTATGTTTTCTATGCATGTAATTAGATAAAAACTTAGTCAAAGAAAGCTAGCTCCTCAACTTCTTCTTTGTGCATATAACTAAGTAATATTTCAAGTCAAATATATATTATTATTGTTACTATTATGCATGCAAATGCATGTCCACTTCTAAAATAAAGCTAACATAATATATACCATTATCATACATGCAAATGAAAGTCCCTTTTTCCAAAAATATCTTTCCCAAGATAGAGCTATTTACAACGTATATCGTACATGCACATACATGCTCTGTTCCAAAAGAAACTAATGTGTTAGTTATTATTTCTTTCATGCGGATATATGTATTTTACAAAGGAAAGCTAATGCATTCATTGCATGCAATTACTTATTTCTCTTCAATGTCTAACATAATAATTATATTATTTCCATGGATATTTCTTTTCAAGGAATCCAACATCATAGTTGTACTTTCCTTGCATGCAAAGATCATATTTATTTTCAAGAGATCAAACACAATACTTCTATTTTTCAAGCAAGCAAATAACATATTTCTTTTCAAGAAATATCAAACGTGGTATTTCTATCTTTCATGCATGCAAATAACACGTTTCTTATCAATAAATCAAATAAATAATATTTCTCTTACAATGCAATTTTCTTTTTGTATCCTTGTATGCACCCTTTTTCAAGATAATGGATAGTTTCTTTTGTTTTAAATGTAAAAATATTCAAATGCACATTCTTCTTCTGCGAAGAAAGATAATAACACTTGTCTCTTGAGCATAATCTCTATGGAAACGTCGACTCACAAGTCAACATGATACCATGTATGTAAAATGCATTTCTTTCCAAGAGACTAACACAATAATTATTCCTTATTCTACATGCATTTATATAATTTATTTATCGGAAAGTCTATCATTATTAATTGTTTTGTTATGCATGTAATACTTAACTTTTCCTCAATAAATCTAAAATAAATACATACATATTCCTTTTCAAGGAATTTAGCACCATCACTATTATTCCTGCATGCAAATACATCATATTATTCCAAAAAAACTAACATAATAGTTATGATAGCTATTCTTCTTGCATGCAAAATATAATCCTTTCTAAATGAAAACTATCATAATAGCTATAATTTCGATGTGAAGATACAACATATACTCTTCCCCACGAAGCTAGTGTACTAACTAGTGTATGTGTGCATATAGACACTTTTTTTTTTAAGGAACTATTATATCAACTTTTATCTTTTACATATATATAAGCTTGTATTCTTTTCCATGAATCTAGTGTAAAGAAATAATGAAAACATTATAATCATAAATCTAGCTTTTCACATAAATTCTTGCACTCTTTTTCGATAAATGTAACATGGATTTTTTTTTTTTTTTTGAATTTCACACATAATTCTTTTTTAACAACATAATATCATTAATAAAATAAGATAATATCATTAAAAACCCTCTATACACACACCCTATAAACTTTCCTTTTTGACAAAAATAGTGTGGTAACTTATCTTTTCAAATCGTTGATTCCTCCTCACAACATGAACTTCTTCTTTTTAAATGTAGGTGTAACAATTCAGGTTTGGTGAGACCTCGATTCAACACTAACATGCCTTTTCCTTGGCTCAATGGAAAACGTTCCCGCACCAAAGTACATAATTAATGGCCACTTTTAGATTACCACATCGGCCACATATAACATCATTAACCATTTGTATTCTGGATAAATGCAACATGTTCATGCAGATTAAAAAAAATCACAAAATACTGACTATGCTCTCTTAAATTTTTAGCGTATTCTTCCTCACTCCCACTATAAGTTTTAACACTTTTCTCTTTTGTTAAGGCTCAATCCTCATGTAAAATGGAAACATAATATAATATAACAAATAAACACACATTCCCTCTGATGTTAGATTTGCAGGCTAAACCCATGAAGGAAAGCACACATTTTTTTCCACCTCTTTTTCCTTTTTATCACTATCATTACCATGTGGTAATTCTTTTGTCATTCCATAACGAATTTTATTGATTCATAATCAACCATTGGTAGTTCCAAACTGTGTCCAAAACCCCAACGGGTTCTTGACATGAACCAATTGGAAGTATGTTAATTTACTTTAAGTTAATTAGATATGTCACGTAGGCTAGTTGGGTATATTACATACTCCACCCCTAAAGCAAAAATCATTCTCGATGTTTATCATTAATTGTTACTCGTGATATAAAAACATAAACCACCCAAAATGGGATACTTATCCTTCAAAATGAATGATGTCATTTCCAAGAAATATTTATAGACAAAAAAATAACATCTTATCAATAGTCACAAGCATTTGTAACTACAAAAATATGGAAGTTCTACTTTCCATCACTTAGCCATTATTCAAATTCATAGAAACATAACAAAATCTCTATACAAACTTACCAAGTACAATCATGGTTACCTTGCAATAATTTCAATTGCAGGTGGTTTCACAACTTCCATGGCAAGAGCCCTGTAATATATGATCAACAAAGTCAACATAATCACTTAGTGACAACATTTTCAATCAAATTAAATATTATTAACTATCAATTATTCATACAAAGTCAAGTAATATTTTGACCACGATACTTAGAGAGCACCAACCCTCTAATCATCAAAATGATAAATCACTGCACCTAGTGCACACTGATAGTACTTCTAAAAGTACTCAGAGAGCACCTAACTCTCTAATCATCAAAATAATCAATAACTACACCAAGTGCATATTTTCTTAGCACCTTCTAAGACATCCACAACATTGGTAATACAATAAAGGAACCTAGAATTCTAGTAATTCCATACCGAGCACTAGGCTTCTTTTTCTATGAATATATACATAAAATATTTATACAATTATATAGAAAAGTCATTTTTAACACAACACATAACTGATTAGTTAATTTGTTTTTCTATGAGAACTACAGTAGGAAAAAGAATATTCCTCCCAACTACTGGGAACTGCTTTCCACAACCAGAGTGAGTTATTGTCACATCCAGACAATTTTCTGATAGAGTCCATTCCAGGTCTAGTCTGGAATTCCACTCCCCAACCAACTTAGTAATTCCAATGACCATAAAGGGTCCAATACAAGATTCCTCTTGGCAGTGTCCTAGTTATTCCTCTGACATCGTCCTGTCTATGAGGAATTTTTGGGGCTCCTCTGACAAGCTCCAAAATCAACAGAGTTGCCTCAGAGTTTTTTCCCTATTCACCATCTTGGCCAACTCTTTTCCCTTATTGAAATAATCTATCTATAGGGTGATATCAAAGGGAAAATTAGTTTATTGTGCTAGATTCCTCATAAGAATATGTAAATGTGTTTAAGGATTCATGAGGTTAATTGCAAGTTTTAACATGAGTTTTTGAGTGCTTTTATATAAATTTCATGTACAAATCAACATAAAAAATGAATGAACAACAACATATAACAGACATGAAAATCACCAAAATAGTATCATAATAACACATGATGAAGGAGTTCACCCCGCCTGGGCTACGTCTCCTTGGTCTAGCTTCCAATGGCTTAGCCCTCTCTACTATGCTCAAAAGTGTAAATACATTAGTTTACAATGCTCAAATAGCTCTGAAACCCATTCCAATGCCTCTAGAATGCTTTTCTAGCGTCTTTCTACTCCTGATTTGGTAAAAAAATAAAGAAGTTATGAGCTTCCCTAGCTCTTTCACTATTAGCTCTACAAATTCCCCCAAATCTGGCACCGGTCCTACAAATCTGCCCCAAATTATGCTAACTGGGCGCCAAATTTGCGGGATTCGAGGCAAATTTTTAGGTGTGTTAAATCGTCTAGGAAGCCCTTAACCTGAACATTATGGTTATGTAGGGGGTTCACATGCCCGGGGCTAAGGCCAACGGCCTGCCCCTGCCAGCTGGGCCCCTATTCCACTCTGATCGCAGTCTTATTTGATGGCACGTACCCAAGGGTTGGCCCCCATGTGGGCTGGATGCTTGTTGCTCCGTCACAGTTCCTGTGGGTGGCCATATGGCCAAGGGCTGGCCCCATGGACTGACCCCTTCCTCTGAATGGCACAAACTTAAACTTTAAATATATGCTGACACCCATAGTTAATAAGAACTAAATGTATGATGTGATGGCAACGGTTTGGACTTGAAGTTTGGAGGTCACGGGTTTGATCTCCACTCGCTGTTGCTTGGACCTTAACCCGATTTTTGTTGGCCCTAGCTAGGCCATGTGGCAGCCTGTGGTTGGCCACCAACCAACCAATCAAAATGTGCCAACTAGGCACTTACCACTTCTCAACACACAATTCGTCAGAGGTCAAATAGTCACATGCACATTAACCTTACCATGTAGGCATGGTCAGTGCCACTACAGTAGTACAGACTACTGATTGGGCTACCTGCATATTTTTTTTTTTAAATTTGCATGTTTACGAAAACAAATAGAACATGTTCCTAGAAGCATACGAAGTCTGTTTCACAAAAAACGAGTTGCACTGGATTAAGGATGATGAGGACTACATGGTCTTTCAAGTTCCACACCAATCCCACAACTTTGAAATTTGAGCAAACTTTTGAGCACCTAATCATTCCTCCCCATTGGAAGTTGTTGGTCCCCAAAATATCACTTTTAGTTGTTCCGTAGGTGAGGGTACAATTCCCTCACCTTTCCAATCTCGATCTATTTGGATTTGGAAGGATTTTTTCCTTTGAGCTCCACACAAAGGTAATCCACATTCCCTCATTTTGAAGACCTTGTTCTTCTATCAAGAATGGTGTCTTGCTAAAGTTCATCAAGGTATTCAGGAGATAAATCTTCAATGGGTGGAATTTGAACATTCTCTCCTTGATCTTCAATCAAAGGAGGTTCACACAACCTTAAATTTTCCACATTAACAACAACATACATATATGAAGGCAAATCCAACCTAAAGGCATTGTCGCCAATCTTTTCCAGAATTTTTGAATGGACCATATCTAATTGGTTTCAACCTTTTACCTTCTCCTTGGAGCCTCTCTTTTGTAATGTGAAGCCAAACTTCATCACTAACTTGGAACTTGTGATCTACCCGATGCTTGTCGTGCCTTGCTTTTTACTTTCCTTGACTCTTTTCCAAATATTCTTGAACTCTTTGGTGTACCAATTGGATTTGTTCAATGAACCTTCTTTCTTTTTCTATGTCACTATGACCATCAATAGCAACATCCTTTCCAAAAATGAAATCCAAAGGAGACTTAGGCAAGTATCCCAAACATGCTTCAAATGGCAATGTTTGAGTTG
The DNA here is from genome assembly GCA_000404065.3 of Pinus taeda. Classification (NCBI taxonomy): domain Eukaryota; kingdom Viridiplantae; phylum Streptophyta; class Pinopsida; order Pinales; family Pinaceae; genus Pinus; species Pinus taeda. The sequence goes on from APFE031427091.1 coordinate 37,505, forward strand.
AAGAGTGCTTGGCCCGGTTATAAGCGTGTTGAATGTAGTGCAAATGTTCATCCCACAACTTAAGATGCTTGTTTCAATACCCATGAAGAAGATGTATCATGGTCCTGTTCACCACCTATGTTTGACCATCTGTTTGTGAATGGTCCTGTTCACCACCTATGTTTTACCATCTGTTTGCGAATGAAATGTTGTACTCTTTTTCAATTTGATGTCCATGAATCCCAACAAGCTTGACCAAAAGTTCCCAACAAAGTGAGAACCTCAATCACTAACAATGGATGTGGGCAATCCAAAATGCATCCATACATTCTGAAAGAATAACTGAGCAGTTTTTTCAGCTGTAATTTTCTAATTACATGGCATCAAAATACACGTTTTGCTAAACCTATCCACAACTACATAAAAATAATCATGACCTCTTTTTGAAAATGGAAGGCCTCCTACAAAATCCATAGAAATGCTCTCCCATGGTCATGAAGGTACCAGAAGTGGTGTGTACAATCCTAATTTCCTATTGCTATGCTTACTGACTGCACATAATGAACATCCTTTACTAAAATGTGACACACTTTCAAGTATATGAGGCCAATAATAATACCTTTGTATATGTGTCATCATCTTACTTACATTGAAATGACCAACAATAAGAGAAGTATGTGTCTCTCTTATGATGTTGACTCTTTCTCCCTGTGGAATTAAAAGTTTGCCACGATGGTACAACAAGTTATCATGCAAATGATAATACAATTCCTCTACTTGGTTACCTTGACTCAAGCTTGCATAAACATCTTGAAATTCATTGTCTAATGCATACTGCTCGATATAAATTTCATGCAAAATAGAATTATGCTTGAGTAAAGTAGTTTAACTAATAATATGCCTCCTCAAGATGCCAAATCACTTTGTCTACAATATTAGGCACTTGGCCTCCTCAAGATGGTCCCATAGCTCCTTAAGAATGTCTCCTATGTGAGTTATGGCATAGGAGACTGGGCCACTTGCATCATGGGGCCTTGAAGATCATGCACCAAATTTCTACCGGATTACCCAAGTGCAAACTGGAGTAGACAAGCACATGCAAAGGTTGTACTTTGGTTAAGTATGCGAAGGCTTCCTTTCATGATCGGGATGGTAAAGAAAGAGAAGTTATAGATCGAGTTCTTTCAGATGTATGTGGGCCCTTCTCTACAGCCTCCACCGCAAAGAAAAGGTACTTTGTTATTTTTATAGATGATTTTTCTCGTAGATGTTGGATCTACTTCGTGCAAAAGAAGGATCAAACCTTCTTGAAGTTTTGTGAGTTCAAAGCTTTGGCAAAGAAAGAATCAGGGAGGAAGATAAAGGCCTTGCGGAGTGATAATGGTAGAGAGTATGTTTCCCAGCAGTTTAAAGACTTCTGTGCTTCAAAAGGAATTAAACGGGAACTCACAACACCTCATAACCCACAACAGAATGGGGTGGCCGAAAGGAAGAACAGATCTATTGTGGGAGTAGCTCGAGCGATGCTGCATGACCAAAGCCTACCACTTCATCTGTGGGCTGAGGCATGCAATACAATAGTGTATCTTCAAAACAGAAGTCCTCATCATATTTTGGGGATGAAGACACCGATAGAGGCTTTTTCAGGGAAGCGACCAGATGTGAGTCACTTCCGTATCTTTGGATCACCAGTTTTGCTTTCATGTGACCAAAGATGCTTGGAAGAAGCTAGACCCAACAGCTGAGTTGGGAATACTTGTGGGGTATACGAATACACCTCACAACTATCGAGTGTTTTTGCCTGCCAGTTAGAGGACAATAGTGCGTAGGGATCTAAAGTTCGATGAGTAGTGATCCATGCGAGAGTCACTTGAGAGGGAGGTGAAGTTGCATGGTGATGATGAGGAACTACTAGTTCCTAAGGAGGAGGAGCATCCTGATTATGCGGAGCAGCCGCATGCAGAGATTCCAATGGTGGATATCACCAGTACTGGAGAGTCTTCCAGAGAGGGGTGGATATGCTCTCGGGAAGCTAACAAATTGATGCAGGATGCGAGAGAGAATGTGGGGCAGCCATCCTCTCATCGCAGACAGAGGAGATCTCCTGATAGATACACTGGCTACATGGCCCTGGTTGGGGAGTGTGTAGCGACCGAGCCTTCTTCTTTTGAGGAGGCAGTGCAACAACCAGTTTGGATGGATGTGATGGTAGAGGAGTATGATTCTATCATGAGGAACAGTGTATGGGATGTTGTTTCTAGACCAGGGGACAAGTCAGTAGTTACTTCCCGATGGCTTTACAAGGTAAAGCATGTAGCTAATGGCAGTATTGAGAAACATAAGGCAAGATTTGTTGCCCGTGGTTTCTCACAGTTTGAGGGGATTGACTATGATGAGACCTTTTCTCCTGTTGCAAGGTACTCATCGATCAAATCAATTCTAGCACTATCATCACAGATGGGTTGGAAGATCCATCAGATGGATGTGAAGACAACTTTCCTCAATGGGGAGATTGAGGAAGAGGTATACATTGAGCAGCCCGAAGGATTTGAGACCTTCGATCGTGAGTCACATGTGTATCGGCTCAAGCGAGCATTGTTGTGAGACAAAATATTCCCTATCAATAGTACGTTGATTGAGGGATCGTGCGTGCCAACTGTAGAAAGATTATGTGCAGTTGAGCCTACGGTTGGGTCAAGAGTCATCTCCAAAAACTTTGTTGCAGTTAGCGGATTCAAATAGTATTCAACATCAAAGTCACAAGTAAGGAATGCCGTTGAATAGTTATTAACTGCGTGATTTATATAAGTAGTAGTATATTTGATAACATTCTTGATTACAGAAAATAGAGGGCGGAGATGGCATGCGCAACTAGGGTTTGTCAGCTTTCAAAAGCCGAGCAGGTCACCGCCACACTGGTAGTCTATGGCACAACAACCTTTGGAAACCATACTGATGGCCACAGGCTGGCCTTGGTTACCTTGATGGATGGCATTGGTTCACACCTCCCGGGCCCCCGCTGGAAATGACCAAAAGCCCTGATTGAATCCCCAAAAGAGATCAAGAACAATAGAGGCCTTTTTTTCTCAATCAAACTTATGTATTGGGTCTGCTCCGCTTTAGAAGAAGGGTCACAAAGCACCTACGAGTAAATTTGTGAGGGCTACTATGCTTGGGTTTGCTCAACAGAGACGACGAGATGGAAGCTAAAATATGGCGACCAAGGAACTGCAAAAATATCTAAAAACGTTGTTCATGCCGACGCTGCTCCAAAACCCATCGATCTGGGAAATAATGGAGTATGCGAATTATCATGAGTTGTGCAGGATGAGGCAGTAAAGCAACCAATCGTTTGGTGGCACTGTGCACTAGCGTACAAACTCCCCAAGGCAGATCGACCTCCGCAAAGGCCATGGACGACCTGTCCCCACTTGAAACGAGGCATTCCTTACAAATCAAGACTGGGGATCTTCATTAAGGGCAGTTAGATGGAAGATCAACCCAAATGCTGGCCAGATCCGGCTGCCTGCAAACCTCCTTCCTCTGTTTTCTATCAGCTAGTAGACTCGATGGTCACGACAGCGTAGGAGCGAGTGTGGGTCTATCGTCAGGGGGCTCTCCACTTAGCATTGACATGCACAAAACCATTAGATAGCCCAGATCTGGCGAAGCATGACCCAGATAAAGCACTGATATGCCTAGATCTGTTAGATCCGGGCACATGGGCAATAGAACGAGCCCTTCCTCAGACAGGCCCACACTCTACAGATGCAGACCTGATACAAATTTTCATCAAAACCTTGGAAGGTAGGGATCTTTGCTGGAGGATCTGGAAGGGGAGGAGGATCCAGGATTTAAAGTATAAAATCTAGAACCACCTCGGTATACCAACATGCAAGCAAAATCTGATCTTTTCACGTCTCAGTTTACAGGATAACCACTCATTTCAGGATTATGGAATTGCCACAAATTCGACCATCGTGATCAACTTGCGACTAAGGGGTGGATGCTCTGGAACTAACTCAAAGAACACAGGATCTTTTAAGGAGGCAGCCAAAGGAAAGGAAAAAGCGCAAACCAAACCAGCACCACTACCCGAGCTACCAGGGCCTTACATTGGAGAACAAAAATATGAGAATCCCACTCTCACCATCGCAATTCCTGAGGTAAATGATTTGTACACAGATATCTATTCCAAAGCAGTTATATGCAGATTTAATGGTTTCTGGTCTAAATCTGATGTTTTGCACCAATGGATAGATGTTGCATGGTCACCAAACTGTGAAATATATTTATGCCCCAAGGGGTTTTTTATAGTCAGATTCACAATAGTACACGAAAGGGAACATATCCTCAACAAGGGACCATGGTTCTGGGGTAATGCAGGACTCTTCATGACCCCTTGGTTTCCAAAATTCGATGCCAACACAATGGTGGTAACAAAGATGCCAGTTTGGGTCAGGCTGCACAACCTTCCATTACACTTCTGGCACCATAATGTTTTAATAACCATAGGGAACTCCCTGGAAAAGTTCCTTAACATTGACGGGGATAGACTTACAAGGGGAATATTTACATTTTCTAGGATATGCGTTGAAGTAGATCTCAGCCAGGGACTACCAAATAACATCACTTTGAATTTCAATAATACATAGTGGACTCAACCTTTAGATTATGAAAATACAACTTTCCGATGTCGTGGATGTCTACAAACTGGCCACCTCCATAGTGCCTGTCTACAAGCAAAACAAACCCCCAAATGGAACAAGAAGCAACAGAAAAAGCCAAAAGGATGGCAATATACAACCCCTTTAGATGAAGAAGCAGAAAAACGAGAAACAACATAATATAAGGCAGAAATGGATGTACAACAGGCCCAAAACATCACACTAAAGGAGGACAAAGAACCCAGCAACCCTTTGCAGCAACAATAATCCCAACTAATGGAAATATTTGGCAACAAGCAAACTCATGCATCAGAAGGATCTAATTCTGATAATGACTCTCCCATAAATACAAATGAAAATCAACTATCCATTGTAACCGCCACTCCCAACACCGGAGGTTGGCGAAAGGTGGAAAAAAAGAAAGGGGAAAAAGAATAGTTTTTCATATTTTGTATTTTTTTCTTTGTATGTTTCCTATGAAAATAGGAAACCATATGCATATGCTTTTTAGCATCTACAACATGTAATTTTGTCTCTATGAATAAAATTACGATTTTTTCCAAGGTGAAAAAAAAAGAGTAGTAGAATATTTTGATTTTGGGGTTGTTACATTTCATAATGTCAACATATAATTAGTGACACAAGGCAAAAGATTTTTGGTTATAACATGCACACCATATCCTCTATTGAGGAAATTTATATTGGTGCATAAATAATATGATTATGTTTTCTATTATTGCATAAAACTCTAATTCAATCTTTTAGGGGCTCCAAATCTAAAAATGCATGGTCACACTTAAGAAATGCATGCTTTTCTTTTTAACTGCAATTTCTCACCTTGTGAAAAATGCAAGCCAAGACTCATAAAATTCCACTCCTAGATCTCAAAGCACCTCCAATCTGAGTGATTCAATTTTTTGAGGGTGTATTAGATTATTTTACACCTGTCTACATATTTATATTTTCACTTGAGAACAAATATTAATAGATCTACCATGACCATAATCTCGATCATGGATGCATCATATGTTATGAAGGATTTGGGAAGTTATTATATAGGCCACAAAAAACAAGCTACTTATGATTTGGTTGCCATACTTTTTATGCAGGTTTGTTTGAAAATATTCTTCTAATTGATTACAAGATGGTGAAGTTACTATGATTACTAATGTACAAGCTCACCATCTTCTCTAGGCAACCAATCATTTTCATAGCCATTTTGATCCCATTAGGGATATCCAAAATATATTAGAACTAAATGAGAAGTTCAAGAACATAAAACAAACACTAAAATCACTTGTGATTTATAATTTCTCAAGGTTTTTTCCTTTCCCTAATCACAACATTGTATTTTTTTATAGTGTAAAAGGTGTAGATAGGATGCATTCCTACAACCAGTTAACAAAATGTTCGCATGAAATGTTGGAAACATGTTCCCAAACACTTTAATGAAATGGAAACCATAAAATTAATCCCCTTTTCTCTTCCTCTCGTGTGGTCATATCTCATCTTCCTCTTTGTTATGCATATTATGTTTTCTATCTTATAGAAATGCATTTCCATTTGTGAAATTGGTTCAATATATTATATTGTACTTATATTGCTTCATTTAATGTTCTTATGATATTTAAATACAATTCCATATAACATTACTCCAGAGGAAAATGATAGGATTCTTCAAAGGTTATTTGCAGCATTGGATGAAAAGGGTGATAGAAAATGTTATTTCCCCTGCAGACAACGTAGGGGATTTAATATAAGAGGAATTTTAAAAAGAAGAAGTGAAAAATATTGTAGATAGAGTGAGCACAATGAGAGGGGGTAAAAATATAGCCTTGATGAACCACACTTGATGGTTCAAAGCATAGAAACTAAAATTATCAATGTGATGAATCTCGAAGAAGAAGCTCAATAATTTTCAAAGCATAGAAGCCTCAATTATGAAATATTTGTTATATGTTTTTGTATCAATTATTTCTATCTTTATAATATTTGTTACAAACCCTAAATTTTATTGGACTATTTGTAATTATAAAGAAAGGGTGTTTGAGGTGCAAGCTTCAGAATATGCCAAGTAGTAGTAGAAATCCTATTATGTGAAATGAAGAAGATGGAGCAAATATTGCAATTCAAGTTACTCCTATGGAAGAAGATGACACTAATAATACAATTGAAAGTTATGGTATAAATAGATTGATCCAATGCACCTTTTCTCAAATAGATGAAAAGTTTGATGATATTCATGATTTACCTCTTATTGAGAAGTCAAAGAAACTCATTTATGAAGGCACCAAGAAAATATTCTCACTGTTATATTATTTTTAGAGAATTTGAAGGTATTAAACGAATTGTCAAATAGTTATTTCACATAGATCCCAAGGTATGTAATATAATTTTTCACATATACATAAAGGTATACTTTCTTTCTTTATTTTTAGTGTTAATTAATGTGTAAATTAAGAATGAAATATTTACGATTAATATCCTTTACATTAGCTAGTTATTTTTAGGTTGTACATTATTAGTGAATTTCTCTTACCATCACCAAAATAATTTACCTTGCACACACTAAGAATTATATGTAATTACAAAATTTATTGGAATGGATTATCAAGCTATTGATGTAGGTTTTAATGATCATATTATATATTATGGACAATGTGCATTAGAAATGAAATGCCTAAAACTTCAAACTAATATGTAATAACCCATTCCAAGTTCCTTCAATTTGAATAAGTTTCCACAATAAATTTCACAACATATAAAAAATAACATATTTTTCATAGCATATCAAAGCATATAAATTGTCACAACATATTAAAAGCATGTAAAATAAATTTGATTTACAACAATTTACATAACTTAAACAAGAAAAAGAAGAACATTTGGTTACGATGGCTTGATTGTGGTGCTCCTACTGGGACCACCCAAATGAATATCCCACCCTACCAACTAGGAAATTTTATCTAACTTCCTAGCTGTAGGAACATCCATAGGTTCATTACCCTCCGAACCCAAGTCCAAAACACTGTTATAGTGTGTCTACTATCCCTATGCCAATACCTGTTCAGTGTCCAACACCAAAAATCCCCTCTCAGTGGCAGCCAAACCTCTCCAAACCAAAATTAACTTCCCAAAGTTCCAAAACAAAAATCCTTGTAAGAATCCCCTCTCTCCCAAGCTTCCCACATTCATCCCCCACAAGTCAATGCCACCAGTTGAAATTTGTATGCATGATAGAATTTATGAACATGTAATTATGTGTGACTGTTTAGATATGTTTTTATTTAGCATTCTCTTACTTTAATTATGTATAAAGAAATTCTACATTTAATTATAGAGATCATAGTGCATAGAAAGACAATAGGCGACAAAAGTTAGGCTAGAGGCCAAGGCAAAACCCATAAGGGGAAAACCCATCAATCCTTTCCTCATAGAATCCTTTTCAACAAGAGAAATCCTAGTAAAACTAACTAATGATCCAAGTGCCAAGTCATCCCTCCTTATGTCTATTAACAATATTGATCATAAATATGTCAACAATATTTCCCACAAGCTACCACATATCAGCCTATAGAGATGTCAAAAAAGTGCCAAATATCATTTATCAACAACATGCAAGCTCTATTCTCTGCTTTAGCATTCATATACTACATAGGTATGATACATCACATATATTTGTACAAAGATGATTTTCAAACTTGTATGCCATAGAGGTTTGTATGCTAAAGAAATCATACTTCAGACTTGACATAGAGATTCATATACTTTATCCCTCAGAAATTATATACTTGTTGCCTCAAACCATACCTTATGATATGTGAATTACCCTTGCCTGAGATCCTATCGAAAATTGTATACTTGATGAAGACAAATTGTTTATATTTATAGTTGTTCATTCATGCGATGGGACAAATCCCTTAGATAGGCCAAATTATCTTCTAGAGGGACGAATTGGTCAATTTGGGGACACTAAAATATCCTTAAATATTTTTTAATTTTTTTTCTTGTAAATGTCAAAATGGGTCATGATACAAATAAATTTTCTTTTGAAAAAATGCATTTATGAAGATCAAACCTAGTTACAATTTCAATACTCCCTCTTAACTAAAGGAGGTATTCATAATGACTCAACACGATAATATCAAGTTGAAATATTCATATAA
>APFE031427091.1:48957-69292 GCA_000404065.3 Pinus taeda
ATATCTAACTCAACCTCATCTACAAATGCTGACCCAAAAGAAAACCTAAGTTTACATTGTCTAGTCACTTGTAGCTTTCTTTTATCACGTACCCAACCTAATGGATATGGATTCTTGTGAGGTGTGGTTAGTAGTCCCAATTTCTTTACAATTGCTTCAGAAATTAAGTTTACTTGTGAGCCACTGTCAAATGAAGTATCAATCTTTTGATGCTTGGAAATAACTCTAATATGAAAAAGCTCATGTCTTTTCCTCTCATTTTCTTCACTATCAATAGTTTGGGTAGAATTACTAGTAGATGCTTCAGAATTTTTACCTTTTATACTTGTGGTTGTGATTGTTGTTTCATCACCTGAGTTTGACCCCAAATATTTCTATATAGCAGCAACAATCTTCTTCTTCTTGCCATCTAACTTCTTGGGTTTCAGCTCTAGATGCAAAGACTAGCAATGTTCATCATCATGTCCATCCTTCTTGCAGTGAGTGCATGAAGGTTTGGCCTTTTGTACAGCATTTGCTTTCCTCTCTTTCCATTTCTGCTTCCTCTTTTCCTTGTTTTTGCTTGTAGTGGGTTTTGATGATCCCCCAATCTCTAGGTTTACATTCTTGCCTCTAGCCTCTAGATGGGTAGCCTAAACAAATACCTCATCTATGCTAGTAGGGTTAAACATGAGAATGGTGTGTCTTAAATAGCTGTGTAGACCATCTATATACTTCAGCAAAGTTTTAAGTGAGTTTAAAGAAATGCCTAAAATCAAAGCTCTTTTTCTAAATTCTTGGGTGTAGCTTTGTACACTTTGCCCTTTTAATTGGTGAAGAGTTTGCCAACTCATCATAGCTTGCTGCATATAAGTTAGTGGATAGAATTGTTTTTTAATTGCATAAACAAATTCACTCCAGACAGAAAGAATTTTACCATGCTTCTTCAAGTCAGCTTGTGTCCTGCCTTCCCACCATACTAAGGCAGTTCCTCCAAGGTGTAGGCTAGCCAGCTGAATTTTACTTCTGTCTGAATCAATGTTTTGGACCCTGTAATACACATCAATTTGTCTAATCCAGTTATCTAGCTTCTCTACATTTAACTCTCCATCATATATTAACGAATCAAATTTAACATCTAATTTAATCAAAGATGTTTTCTTTTTATTTTCAGGGCTATCAGGAGGTGTGGATAGAGGAGCCTCTTTTCCTTTCCCTTTGCCTTTAGAATGGGCATATCGAAGAGATTCTTCTATTCCTTTGTCTTGTTTGGAGGTTGAAGAATCTTCACCTCTACCTTTCTTAAATTCTCGATACATCTCTTCTACCATGGCTCTCATGGTCATGAAGCTGTCCATGAACTGAGAGTCTGATTCCAAGGGAGTTTCTTCTGCCATTTTCCTCCTAGGGTAGACTCTTCCTATTTCTGGGTTAGCTTCAACCAGTTATCCTTCTCCTAATTTGAACTTTGACCTAGTTATCATTCACCAATCCAGCACAAGCTTGTCCAACCTTAGTAAACCTAAAGCTCTTATACCACTTGTTTTGATAATGAGATCTAAGACAATTAATAAGGGATTACAGACTCATGTGCATGGATTTGTCTATGTTATTTTATGCAATGGATCAATAAGATTGTGAAATACACAGACAATGAAGTAATAAAAAAAACATAATAGACAACACATAACACAACAAATTTAATAAGGAGTTCACCCAATACTCCTGGGTTACATCTCCTGGTCCAGCCTTCAGTGGTAGCCTCTCTATTATGTCTTCAAGTAGAGAGTTTTTACAATAGTATGAGCTCAATTTGAGACTCAATACACAACAGATATAACAATAAGGGTTTGATTGAACCTCTCAAGATTTATCTGAGTACACAAACTCTCTGAATCACTCTTTGTCTCTATCTTAGCTCTGTCTCAGCACTGCCTTCAATACTCCCTGTCTTGTTTGCTCTTTATCTGTGGCTTTAAAGCCAATCTGGGTTGCGTTTCTCCTCCTCAGCTTTCTATCTCCCGAGCCTCTGTCCACTCGAATCCCTCTTCCAACGTTACATAATCATTTCATAACGCATAAAGGGGAGGTGGCCATTATTCTGAAATGTAAGAGTGCCTCGGTCCCTTGAAATCCTTGAGAATCCCAAACGCAGTCGCTTTCTGTTTTACACAGGAAAATGCATTCACGATTGTGAAATTCCGCCAAAACACAGTTCAATTTGGACTTCAAAAAGTCCTTAAAGATGGTCTATTCCCCTATTGTGTCCTCCTATTAGTCGCCATCGCATGTCGCAATGGCTTGCCCCTCTGTATTTTTAAAATGCATTAAAACTGTGAAAATACATTAGAAATGGCTTTTCTCCGGAATTGAAACAATATATAATAGCTTTAAGGAACCCTTTCAGGTCCAGCTTATCGCATCGGCCTTCATCCTTCCCATGTCGTTTAATAAACAAAAATCATGAAAATACATTAAAAATGGCTTTGCTGCGGATCTCAAATTTTATGGAATAATATTGTTAAAACCATCGAGTCCATTCATCGGATCGCACATATACATGAGTATCAGTCCCACTCCATGGTGTTGCTCCGATGCGATATCGCGATGCGATATCGCGATGCGATTGATCGCAATTGCATATCGCTCATACCCCAGGCCGTTTGCAAGTGCTCTTTGTAATCACCGATAGTGATCCTGCGATGCAACATGGGTCGTCGATCTGCGCACTTGATCGATGGTCCTCGCTGACTCTGCCAATTGTCGTCGCAGGTGTTATGTATTCTACGCCAATCTCTGCTATTTGCCTATGCCGATTGCAATTGTTGATCAGATCTGGACCGTTGATCGGCCAGATCTAACAGATATTGTGCATTCATTTGTTCCGCCTCCGATACTCTATTTTTTCACTGATTTCACATGTTTTTGCCTCCCGATAGTGTTTTTCCCCATTCTGAAAGGTTTTCTCATGCAATTTTCTTTGGTTGTTGGCATGATATTTCGAGTTTCCAAGACTTAGAGAGTGTTCTTGGATCCATTTGGATCAATTCGTTGTATCAATTATTTCTATCTTTATAATATTTGTTACAAACCCTAAATTTTATTGGACTATTTGTAATTATAAAGAAAGGGTGTTTGAGGTGCAAGCTTCAGAATATGCCAAGTAGTAGTAGAAATCCTATTATGTGAAATGAAGAAGATGGAGCAAATATTGCAATTCAAGTTACTCCTATGGAAGAAGATGACACTAATAATACAATTGAAAGTTATGGTATAAATAGATTGATCCAATGCACCTTTTCTCAAATAGATGAAAAGTTTGATGATATTCATGATTTACCTCTTATTGAGAAGTCAAAGAAACTCATTTATGAAGGCACCAAGAAAATATTCTCACTGTTATATTATTTTTAGAGAATTTGAAGGTATTAAACGAATTGTCAAATAGTTATTTCACATAGATCCCAAGGTATGTAATATAATTTTTCACATATACATAAAGGTATACTTTCTTTCTTTATTTTTAGTGTTAATTAATGTGTAAATTAAGAATGAAATATTTACGATTAATATCCTTTACATTAGCTAGTTATTTTTAGGTTGTACATTATTAGTGAATTTCTCTTACCATCACCAAAATAATTTACCTTGCACACACTAAGAATTATATGTAATTACAAAATTTATTGGAATGGATTATCAAGCTATTGATGTAGGTTTTAATGATCATATTATATATTATGGACAATGTGCATTAGAAATGAAATGCCTAAAACTTCAAACTAATATGTAATAACCCATTCCAAGTTCCTTCAATTTGAATAAGTTTCCACAATAAATTTCACAACATATAAAAAATAACATATTTTTCATAGCATATCAAAGCATATAAATTGTCACAACATATTAAAAGCATGTAAAATAAATTTGATTTACAACAATTTACATAACTTAAACAAGAAAAAGAAGAACATTTGGTTACGATGGCTTGATTGTGGTGCTCCTACTGGGACCACCCAAATGAATATCCCACCCTACCAACTAGGAAATTTTATCTAACTTCCTAGCTGTAGGAACATCCATAGGTTCATTACCCTCCGAACCCAAGTCCAAAACACTGTTATAGTGTGTCTACTATCCCTATGCCAATACCCGTTCAGTGTCCAACACCAAAAATCCCCTCTCAGTGGCAGCCAAACCTCTCCAAACCAAAATTAACTTCCCAAAGTTCCAAAACAAAAATCCTTGTAAGAATCCCCTCTCTCCCAAGCTTCCCACATTCATCCCCCACAAGTCAATGCCACCAGTTGAAATTTGTATGCATGATAGAATTTATGAACATGTAATTATGTGTGACTGTTTAGATATGTTTTTATTTAGCATTCTCTTACTTTAATTATGTATAAAGAAATTCTACATTTAATTATAGAGATCATAGTGCATAGAAAGACAATAGGCGACAAAAGTTAGGCTAGAGGCCAAGGCAAAACCCATAAGGGGAAAACCCATCAATCCTTTCCTCATAGAATCCTTTTCAACAAGAGAAATCCTAGTAAAACTAACTAATGATCCAAGTGCCAAGTCATCCCTCCTTATGTCTATTAACAATATTGATCATAAATATGTCCACAATATTTCCCACAAGCTACCACATATCAGCCTATAGAGATGTCAACAAAGTGCCAAATATCATTTATCAACAAGATGCAAGCTCTATTCTCTGCTTTAGCATTCATATACTACATAGGTATGATACATCACATATATTTGTACAAAGATGATTTTCAAACTTGTATGCCACAGAGGTTTGTATGCCAAAGAAATCATACTTCAGACTTGACATAGAGATTCATATACTTTATCCCTCAGAAATTATATACTTGTTGCCTCAAACCATACCTTATGATATGTGAATTACCCTTGCCTGAGATCCTATCGAAAATTGTATATTTGATGAAGACAAATTGTTTATATTATAGTTGTTCATTCATGTGACGGGACACATCCCTTAGATAGGCCAACTTATTTTCTAGAGGGACGAATTGGTCAATTTGGGGACACTAAAATATCCTTAAATATTTTTTAATTTTTTTTCTTGTAAATGTCCAAATGGGTCATGATACAAATAAATTTTCTTTTGAAAAAATTCATTTATGAACATCAAACCTAGTTACAGTTTCAATACTCCCTCTTAACTAAAGGAGGTATTCATAATGACTCAAAACGATAATATCAAGTTGAAATATTCATATAAGAAAGGCCTTAAATTGATAAGCATCAATGACGATAGCATCATCATAACAAAGATTGTCAAAATACCAAGGACTTGATTAGAGCACAAAGTTGGGAAGCATTCATTGGACACCACATTACCTCTACGAGGCACATACTCCACCTAGTTTCACCAAAATATGTCCTTGACATGATCATTTCCTTCTAATCCCAAGAAAATGATAGTCCACTGAACCATTCTTTGACCAAGTCCATGTACTTGACTTATGTCTGTTAGTCCTGGTCACAACATATGACTCAAGAAAGGATGTCTAAGATGCTTATCCAATCCATCATTCTCCCTACTAGACTTATGATTGTTAGTCTCGATCATAGTACATGACACATGTTGAACAAGGTGTCCATCCTCACTCCCTCTCAAACAGGGAGGAGATATCTACAAGCCTAATATTGTCTAAAAAATACTCATATTTTCAATGGGAGGAGATATCCACAAGCCCAAGCTTGTCTAAAAAATATTCATCTTTTCCCAGGGAGGAATTTCATCAATGCATCACCTTCCTATTCATTAGTGGAGATATAATGTAGCTTCACAACTCCATTATGCATCATGTCATGAGTCATAATGTGCTTCAACCTTTCTAATTCTCTGGAAACCTTCATATATCTTTAATTAATCAGATCCAACATGTCATCAAATAGTTCCTCACACATTTTATGGAGCCACACTACTTCATAGCTGATTGTACATACTACCATATCTTCTTCCCTTGCAATGCAATAGAATCATGCTTCATGCTTTTCCAAGAAACAAAATATCAAGTAGAACCAACCATTATTAGTATATGCATTCATCATTAACATTTTCAACCCAATTGATGTGTCCTTTAATCAAATATATCAGGGAACCAATCAGCTTTTGAAGGATTTTGATCACAAGCTCCTATTTGTTTTCTTTCAAAATTTAAGTAGCGGTGTATCCATCCAAGACATGTCAGATTTTACTTTCAACTCCCTCTGAAAATAATATATATACCTCATGATTTCTTCTTAAATCATTCAATTCGATTCCAGAGAATGAGGTCTTCTTTAATCGTAATACTCCTTTTTCATGTCCTTTAAGAATCAAGAGTAACCTTTCTAGCTTAGACAAGTGAACTTCTTCCTTTTATTGGATGAACCTTCTCTAGTCTTATACTTCCATGCTACCATCTAATACTAATAATTGACTTATTTAATGCATACTTAAAACTACTTACTCCTCCTATATAATATCCTTTGTTATTTCCTTCCAATTTTTCCATCTACTTGTCAAAGTTTAGTCATTTCTTATCATTGACCTGCATATGTTATTATGAAGCTATGGAAGAACAAATACAATTAAGCAAAGGGCATAGATAAGAGACTATCAAAGGTAGATATAATAAAAAATATCTATAATAATGGAAACAAGATATATAATACTTATATTTTGATGATTCTTGACCTTCTTGTATTTTATCTTACAATTTCATTATCCTTGTCCTCAACATGATGCCATATCATTGTTGCAAAATATAGGGTTTCTTATTTCAGAAAAACGATTAGCCCTAGGGTTTTAAACTAAGGGATTTTTTTTCTTATTTGTGCTTTAGCTAGGGTTTACAAACCCTAGATGCTTCATTATCTAAAATCTCCAAAACCTACCAACTTTAAGATTTGCAAGTTTTACAAGTGTCATCTACAAACCCTAGCATTGTCATTTGCATGCCTTCTATACTTGAGATGGATTTATTTGATTATCTAACTTAAATGATACCACAAAAACTAAGTCTTTGTGTGCAAGGAAGAATCCAAGAACTTATCACATCAAATTTTGTTTTATCCTCAAGAGAGAGAGAGGACAAAACCTCTTATACAATAAGGCCTACAATAGATGTCAATAATATCTTTCGATAAGATTGTTAGCTTATAATTATTTCCTAAAAGAGATTTCTTCATAACCTAGAAGATCTAGAAAGCCATGCAATATGATTGACACAGACTTCTAAGGTTACAAATCTCTAAGATCATTATATGAATTTAGTATTCATTAGTTGCAAGAGAAATTTGAAATGAACTTATAATTTAAATCTATGACTAGCTATTGAGATATGAGAACAACAATTTATACATACTTTTGAGGAGTGTAAGAAGTATTATTTCAATCTTACCTGTTTTACTTCTCTACCTTGAATATAGTGTCAAATCTCAATTTCTCCACACTTATTCAAGATATAAATGTCTTTTGTCTTGATTCTTAGATTTAGCTTGGATCCAAAATTTTGTACATATATTTTTCAAAGAGATATTACAAAGAGGAGGCTCAATCTCTGAATAAAATTCGGACCCTTTTCTCAGACTTTGGATATCGCTGATAGACCTCAGATTGTCACCTAGTAACTTTTCCAGACACAGACAATGTAGCTTAGATTTGTTTACTATCTATACCATAGATGATGAATTATTTCGTTGTTTGCAATAGGGATATAACTTGGATCTCCCTTTTTCTTCATTAAATACTTGGAATTTGATTTATAAAAATAATATACTTGAACTAGATGAATGGACATAGAATAATTCATATTTTCATCACAAATATATGATTTCAAATGGAACTTGGGTCTTTATTTAGCTTGGTCAAGATTGGATAAGTTAAACATACACTTTTATTCTCATACCATACGGAACTTAGATCATATTTGAATGTCATTATTATGACTTCTTTTAAACTCCTTCAAACTAGCCATGGAGTAAATTTTTTTCATCAATTAAGTTCACAAATGGATGAGAAAATATTTGTTGCTTCTCTTACAGAAAACCTTTGCCTCTAAAATCAAGGTCCTTCCACATATAGTATAGATCTATAAATTCACATAAAATTAAATCCAAATACTTCATATCACTAGGACACTATGATAGAAAATATGCCACCCAACAAAGGTACATAACACATATTTTAAGATCCCATAGATTTCACATTAGCCTCAAGGTTCTGTTATAGTATTTGGATTCTTCCATAGTGAGAATGACTTCTGAAATTTGTGTGAATCATAGGTAACTTATGCTCCATAGACATCGTCTTGGTCAAAAATATTTATCATAGAACTTGACCGCATAAATATAAGGAAAATTTCATCGTTCTAAGAATGAGGTGGGTATGATAATTGATGTACTTCAAATTTTGGTCTTATAACTTTGTCCTTTTTGAAAGTGAGAGAGAGAGAGAACTGCTACAAGAATATCTTCGAGTGAGTGAGATATGCTTCAAGAAAATGAGTGAGTGACTGATGTCTTCAACCTTCCTTCCTTAAATTTGGTAGTAAGTGAGAATTTCTACAAGGGTGTCTTCAATTATGCTAACAAGTTGTGATCTTCGAGCTGCCTTCCTTCACCTTAGCTCTGATACCATGTTGAAATTCAAATGCATGATAGAATTTTTGAACATGAAAATTACTTGCAATTGTTTATATATGTTTTTATTTAGCATTATCTTACTTCAATTATGTCATCAAACAATTTACATTTAATTATAGAAAGCACAATGCATAGAAAGACAATAGACACGAGAAGTTAGGCCAGGTTCCAGGGAAAAATACACAAGGGGAAAACCTAGCAATCCTTTCCTTATAGAATCTTTTTCAACAAGATAAATCCAAGTCAAGCTAACTAATGATCCAAGTGTCAAGTATGTTCACAAGATTGATCATAAATATTTCCATAAGATTTCTTAGAAGATGCCACATATCAGTTTATAGAGATGTCAACAAGGTGCCAACTACCAATTCTCAACAAGATGCAAACTCTATTCTCTGATCTAGCATTCACATTCCCCATAGGTTCATATGACACAAAGTTCATATAGATATCATATTTCAAACTTGTATTCAATAGAGATAATACTTCAGATTTTTCACAAAGATTCATGTACTTGTTTCCTCATACCATACCTCAGGAGATGTGAATTATCCTTGCCTCAAATAAAACCAAAAATTGTATATTGATGAAGACTAATTGGCTATATTTATATTGTTCATTTATGCAAGTACACCCCTGGGAAAGCTGAATTATCTTACGGAGGATGACTTGGTCAACTTGGAGACACTAAAATATGTTTTTTTATAAATTCAATTTTCTTTTCTTATAAATGTCCAAATGGGACATGATACAGATTAATTTTTATTTTGACAAAATATAATAATACAACAAAATAAAATAACATTTATGAATGACCCAACCTAGTTACACTTCAAGCGCCACCAACACCACCATTAATGTTACCACAACCTCCATTCCTCCCCCTCGAGCCAACCCACCTGTCCTCTTGAGCAAAATTTAATTGAAGGTAAAATCTTGTTAGGGCATAGAAAGGATAAAAAATAAAATAGTATTAATAAAATAATATATATTTATATAATTCTTTTATTTAAGTATTAAATAATTATGTTATTTTAAAGTTATTAATTATAAATCAAGATTAAGGGATTAATTAATTACTAACATGATTAACTATTAATCGAACTTAAGGCTAACCATAAACTTGACCATTAATAAATCTTACAGTTAATAACAACTTATTCATTATCAATATTAACCATAATTTAATCATCTCATCTAATAAGATATAGAATAATAGTGTATTTGTGTGAGGTGTGGATATGTAGCTAGCATACACATACCTCATATGTATACTAATAATTCTTATAAGAGTTAAGCAAAAAAGTCAATCACTTAACGAGCAGTTTAATAACCTAATTTAAGATAATAGGATTAAGGAGAGGGCATTACATACACCCCTCCTTTATAAGAAATTGTCCCAAAGTTAGAGTCAAGATGATACAAGTAGTTAAAATAAAATATCACAATAAGGAATAAAAAAGAAAAAGAAAAAAATGTAGTAATCAAAATTTAACTAAATTAAAAAAAGATATCACTTCCCACCTAGAGTCCCCAATTAACCTATATCCTCCTATCCTCTAGTTGATGGTAAAAAATTACCTCATCAACATGTAAAGGAGACCACCTAGTCGGGATCTTAAAATAGACCCTTTTCCATTTGGAATGGTGGTTCCAACTTGGTCCAATTGGTTCCAATTACCCTCTCCTTCTCTGCAGGCTTATAGTATGTCTATTACTTGCCAATAGAAAGACAGAAATCAAACCTTCCCTCTTGCAAATCTCTTGCAAGAGAGTGATCCTTAAGATGAATTAATGGTTCATCCAAGCCACTCTAAAGTCTTCCTTTGTATAAGAGGACTTCTAGAATGCAATAATTAAAACTAAATGTAGATCTACTCTAATATGAAAGTGACGCAAAATAAATCCTAAATCTATCTAGATTGAAAGAAGGATTAGTCCCCCTCTCAACCAAGAGAAAGGTAAAAAGGGATTTGGACCAACTTTGAATTTGGAATAAAAATGAAGTCAATAAGCCAAGGAAATAGTTCCAAGACTTATTACTAGTTCAAGCAAGTATATGTATTCAACTATCTGATGAATAGTCGTCAGATCTATAGTGTTCATACATCCAAATTCAAATAAAATGAATTCAAAATAAAACATATATGACTATATTAAGGAAATAGTTCTCATAAAAAAATCATTATTAAAACTAAGATAAACTTGACATGAATTTGCTAAATATTTAACTTGACATGAATTTGCTAAATATTTAACAAGTATGTCATGTTTATCTTTTTGAATTCGTTATTAAACTTGATAAGAGTTAGATCCATCATCAAAAGATAGATTTCAAATGATTTAAACAAGCATATATTAAATGAATTTACAATAGTGAAAAACTTCAAAAACATATACTTATCTCGATCAAGAATTGCATCAAATTTTATTAAATGTAGACCATCAATCAACTTCTATCTCTAAAAATAGTGTACAAAGATTAAAGATCTGATGAAAGCCTTTGAGTACATGAAATTCTCAAAAAAATTCATGATAGTATGAAATTTTTAGAGCTGAAATACATCTCTTTTAATCTCCATAAATATGGTCCAAAATATCCAATTCTCTACAAAAAAATTCCCCCCCTACAGTAGTGCAAAAACCCCCCTCTTTGCAGATAATTTCCTCCCCAAGTTTCAGATTTGGAACCCCCCTCTTTGTTTCTCAAAACTGCTATTCAATTACCAAAATGAAAACAAAAAATGGAGAACTGTTAAAGTTGTTTATTCTAATCTTGCATCTTCTTCCTTTTTGGTCCCTTCTCATTGATCCAAATATTCTTTGCTTCATCTCCTCATATTATGTCCAACCAAAAACCAATCAAAAATAAACTAAATTTCAAATCAAAATCAGAATTACAAAATATGAGAAAACAAACTTCTCCAATCAAAATTCAATTAAATAAATAAACTTAAATAAACTAGAGCTTGCCATTGATCACTGTAAAAATATTGTTTGTCAAAGAGGACAAAATCAAATGGATCTACAATCAAGAGAAGCTTTGGGCAAATGAAAATGCAAAAAACAAAACTGAGAAAAATAGTTTGATTGCAAATTCGGAGCTTAATTTTATGCTCAATTAATGACCAAATATGGTCATGCAACCACTTCATAAATATTCTCGATGATTTGATCTTTCTAACGAGCCATCTTAGGCCTCATTTGGCCAAGTAAAACTCAACTTATTAACCTCCAAAGTTAAAGTGTCAAAACTATTGCAATTCTGGAAAAATGCATGCCTCGACTAAAATTAAACAATTTTAATTAAAAATCCTAATTTAAAATTAAATTAAAAAATTATGCCATCGGATTTTCGGAGAAGGTTTAGGTTTATTTCAGAGGACTCAATGAAATGGAGTTTTGATATTTTAAAAGCTCTGAGGTCCCGATGGAATGAGGGAAGAGGGAGGTATAACTTGAGATGAGGATTTCTGAATATTTGTTTCTGATGTTTTATTTAAGATAATTTAGGAAAACCTTGGGGCCCAATGCAGAGAGGAGTGGAGGAATAAAGAGTTTCGAGGGGTGAAGAAATTTCGGAGGAGAGAGAAAAATGAAGTTACGAAAAAATATGTGTTGATGTGGGATGAGGGGATTAACAAGAGGGGGGAAGTTTTCAGGTGTTTTATATTAGAGGTTAATTAAAATATGAGTTACAATATGGAAGACCTCTTAAATGAGGAAAGGATGAGATATGGTGAGATGAGAGAAGAGGTGAGAGAAGAAGAGGAGGGCCATGTGGAGTGGGACTCTTTCTTTTTTGTATAAACTACAACCACTTTTTTATGTTAATTGAATTTAAATAATTACAACCACTTTATAATTAAAGTTTTAGCATTAAAAAACATTACAGCCACTTGTAATTTCGAGATTTCGAATCTCATAATTTCTTTTAAATTGGGATTTGACATAAACCTTCGAGATCCGAAGAAAAAAAAAAAAATCTACAATTTGGTTGTGGTGATTTTGTAGGATCGTTAGTAAAAAATAATTAATTAATAAATTTAAATAAAAATCAATGTTTACAATTAATTTACAAAAATTACAATAATATAATTTTTGTACATTTTTTAGCCCTGGCGGTAAAAATTATCAAACTTCAGATGGACACCATTTGCAAACTGTGCATTCAAATGAGATGAAATGAGAACAAAAGGAAATCTAGCGAAAATTGAATGCAATAAAGTAAAGAGAAGGGAAATCCGAAGAAAATGAAAATCTTCAAAATTTGTCGGACACTTAACCAAATGAAAAATATTAGAAGGCGATTTAGCCAAAATTTACGAAAAGGGTCCCCATTATTATTATGAAATGATTAATGAAAATGGAGGTGTTTTTATTTCACCACAAAAATGGCGATACACGGGGAAGAACCAATTATCTCTGGTTAAAATATAATGAACTTCACTTTACCCAAAGATGAAAATGATGGACTCCGTCAAACCGTCAAATAGTAAAACCTTTATAAGGGGCCCACATTAGTAATCTAAGAAATATATGTTAAAAAAAATAAGTACTCAAAGAAAATAGAGTCCAAACTCATGCATATGAATTTTGGGGAATATTTTATTTTAAGATTACCTCGTATGAAAAATACAAGAAGGAACAGATATGAGTTTTTGATAAAGCATATATCCATCAATATGAATTGTCTCTGACATTGCTTCACTGCCAGCGAGCCTGGTTAGTACCCTGATGAAGTTTTCCTTAATGCCATACAAGCGTGGCCCCGCTACTAGCGAGCATCCATAGCCTTGATGGTTTACTTGTATTTCTCGTGCTTTCCCTTTTAATCACCCTTTGATAAGCACATATGCGAGCTATGTTTATGATGTACCTAAGTGAAAGAGGTGGGATGGTAAAAGAGACTTAAGTAAATGAATATAATACTTATATGATGTTGACTCCAATATCTTTCCCTGCGGCTATCAATTTAGATACTTTTATAAAGTGGAGGGATGAGAGCAATCCATTGAGTTAAACTCAAATCAGTTCTTTCCTTGAAAAGGTGAACTATATAACTTAGAAAGGATGCATGTTCCTCCATGAAAAAAATTTAAAGCAAGAGGGCTTTAGGATTCCATATATATAAACCTTTAAGTTAAATGAAACTCATTAAAGTAGACAAAGTAGAAATTTCCCATGTATGCCAACCAATGTTGGGTGATAAAAATTCCTTTTACACAAATTTTGGTGGAGTCACCAAATCAAAAAAATAACCAATAGAGAAAAGGAGAAAATAAATCCAAACTGAAGCGAAAGAAATCAACAAACTTGATCAATGTGAAATAGGAAAGAAAAAATGAAATAAAATCCCAAATTAAAAACAACCCCAACAATACTAACTATACAGATACTTCAACCAAAGAGTAAAATAAGAAAAGCAAGCATGTTCGTCTTATGTTTAGATTATAATCAATTTTATCTTACAGAGTTATAAACAATTAGGCTCTCAAACCATAAGGTGAATAACAATCATGAGAGATAATAAGCTAAATGAGAAGTTTCTCATTTTGTAAATTTTCTTGTTTCAAAGAAAATCCTGCATAAAATCATCTTAACAATTTTATGATACAATCAATACTTATGAAAAAATAGAAGGTTCAAGGACTCCCCAATTTAGCTAATTTGATAAAAATCATTATTGCTCGTCCAAGAATTTGAAAACAATCAATGAGGAAAATGAGTATCAAATCTGAGTTGGTAGGGGTGCAAAACAATTCTTGGAGACCTTCAAAAAAAAATTTAAGATCAGCAAAAATAAAAGCTAAATTGAAACAAAAATGTAAAGAAAAGAAAAAGGATGAAAATGGGCATATGAGGCTTACCATTTGAAAACTTTCGTTAAATTTTTACCCAAGAGATATCAATTTTCTCCAACAAAAGATAACCTCTTCTTTTAATTGGAATTAGAAGCATGAGGACGTGGCTTTCAATGCAATTTTCATTGGCCCAAAATCATAACTTATTAAAGCTATACTAAAGTTAGCAGTAAAGCTAGGAAAAATAATGGTTCATGTTCAAGGAATTTGAAGTGAACAAAATCTATGAGAAACAAATTTGAAGATGTACTTTTTTATGAATTGCAGGGAGAATTGTTCTCTTTGTTTTTCAGATTTCATATTAACTCCAATATTTTCATAAGATCTTAGAAATCCAGACCAACTGACAATCTATTTGATGCATATGTGTAGATGGAGAGACCTTGAATTTTGTATGCTAATTATGGAGCGATATATCAAAAATTCAATCATAAATTAACCATGATCCATTACCATTACATGTTTTGAATTTCCTTATCAATTAGTTGTATCATCATAGTGGCTACTCAAGAGTGCCTTGAAAAGAAAACTAGGATGCATACTATAAACGATTGGGATGATGAGATGAGCATCCAATATTAAGATAAATACAAAAATGTAAGAAAGCCACATATGATGCACTTGTCATTAGCAGGGATATTGGAGATTGACAAAAATGCAAGCAAGCCACAGATGATGAACTTATCATTATTTAGGAGTAAAAGAGGCCCAACTATACATGTGAGGATATATGTCCATTGAAGACACAATGATAAGACCCATGTGCACACATCATGAAGAATAGATATCCCAAAAGTCACAAAGTCATCTTGAGAAATGAATGCTTGGGGTTTGACGAAATTATCATTAAAAATGCATCTGAGTTCTCAAATGCCCGAGTAACATGAAACTCAACCTAAAGATACAAAGATAATCAAAGAGAACTCCATGTGAACATATTAATGGGTCGAATTGTCAGATAATGTGTGAATTGACCAAAGGCCAATAAGATTACATTAGTCTGATATCTCACTAATCCAAGAAATTAAGAGGCTTAGTATAGAGGGAAATGGAAATCTCAGAAGAGAAATCTCGTATTTTATGTAAAATAAATTTCCGATAAAAGGAGTCTGAGATCAATAAATATGAGTGAGGGGGATGTATCAAAAATCTCGAAAACCATTTTGTAAATAAAATCATTATACAAGACTCTGATATCATGGTACCCACGCGAAGACAATGAAGTGGGATCCATTTTCCTAATTAAGCATAATGGGCATGACAATAGAGGAAAAGACCATGTGGATCTCATGTTATATATCTCAGAATGTATTTTAAAATGATTCTGATAAAATGTGTTTTCGACATTCTGAGGTATTCAGTGCTCGAATAATAAATTTTGGAGTGTATTCTAAAACACTTCTGATATAATATGGACCCAAGAGTCTGATAAGCCCTAAAGTCTGAAGTCTTGAGGGAAATAATATCGGAATAATTATTCTTAAAAATGAGACGAGAAGCATAGGTTTGAGATTCCGATAGTTGTAAGTAAGAGGTTTTGAATCATCTCGGAAGAAGGAAATGTGACTAAAGTGGATGGAAGATAAATGAGTGCAGTGCAAAGGCTTCAGTTAATCAACAACTATATGATTCAGAACAGGCAGATGCAATATCACGGAAAATAGTATTTTTTGCAAGATTTTACGATTTTCCTTTGCTTGTAGCAAATATGAACAAGAAATAGTCTAACATTCCATTTCAGCGGCATTAATGATTATCGGCTCATCTCATGCATTTGTGAAGCAAGGAAATATGAACAGAAGCAACAGTATAGAATACCAAGATTTTGATTAAAAAGAAAATGCATCCCTGAACATGTTGCGGATTGGAAAAGAGATAATTTCTCGCTTTATTCTAAAGCTAAGTTAATTTGCTTGTAAAAATCAAGTCTCCAAATCAACTAATGAAGAATTGTTAAAAAAGTAAAACAAAAATAAGAAATAAACTATTGAAAAGAGAAATTAACAACAAATGAAGACGAACATGTCTATGCATACCTGGAAGAGTCTGATGATAAATTTACCTTATAGCTCTCAACATTCTCCCGTGTATTATCTTAGATTTTTCATATCTTCAAAATGATCTACTTATTTATTCTAAATTAAAGACTAAGTAATGAGCTACTGATTTATATCTGCTTCAATTGAAGAATAAGAGTGGTGCATGAGATCACTTAACCATGATTGAGAAATTATTATTTCAAAATTTCTTGGCTAAAATGGAGCAAGATAAAAAAAATTACACAACAAGCATGAATATGATATGAAAATACTAAATGGTAAATATGCTTCGAACCACTCTTTACAAAAACTCATTACCAGTTTATTAAAATCAACAAAACTAATTCTATTCCTTATCTAACTAACTAAGAAAGAATATGACTAAGTATACTCATACTTCCAGTGAAGCCACTCTCTCAGTTTTATTTCCTCATAAATGAAAACATTGAAAATTAGCAAAAATAAAACTGCAGCTAAATTATTAAAATGAAAACTCAACTTACTATTTACATCAAAATTTCGAAAAATAAATTTATTTACAAAATTCATATCTTAAAATTATTCCAACCATATGCCTACAGGATCATAAAAATCAACATGTATTTCAGTGAAGGATTGGAAGATGTTCAAAGGAATAGGAAATATGCGGTTAGGCTTGAATGATACATTTTTAGATATTGAAACCCGCTGAAAACTGGCAATGACAGAAATTTTCTTGAGAAATGAAACTTTCAGATATTTTCCACATGAATCAATAAAGTATGGACGAAGATTTAGAAGATTTCTAGAATTGTTACATTATTGACTAGAATGTAATGATGCACTCTCAAGTGCCAAAATTTGTGAAGAACTTATTTGAAAATCAAAAATAAATTAAACAAACATGATCATCAGATAAAATTTCAAAATAAGAAGTAGACAATGTTCATGTTTGAAATTCCAGAATTGATTTTCATGCAAGCTTATTAATGCACTTGGTGAACGCTGAGAGTTTGAATCCTCAAAGTGCCAGTACAATGTGCTCAAAAATTTAAAAATGAAATTTGAAAGAAACATTAAACTTAAATTGGGGAAAATGAAAACAAAGCAAATTAAAATTTTCATTAATGTTACAAATAATGGTACAACACGACTGGGATTCATTTGCAAATATTTCCTTGTCGCAATTGTCAACACAAATTGTGAAGTTAAGATCATTGTTTGCATTCACTTATGGTGATGAGAAAAATTCAAGATTATGATTTAAAAAGACTATCTCATCATAGTATGAATCATAAATTGGAATGGAGTCATGACTATTGAAATCACTATGATGATTGAATGATTGAGAATTAACCATAATGTTTAAACTAATATCCTTTTCATATTCAAAAATAGTTTCACATATGGAATTGGAAAAATGGGAATCAGTTAAAACCATTTCTGAAGAGAGAAGAGGCTCAACATTCTCAATATTCAAGTTATCATCCTAAATGACTTCATTAGTTTTTTGTTCCTTTGAATACAATAAATCAGAACCAAAAAAATAATTAAATACCAAAATGAGATAATTTCCAGGATAATTGAAAATATTATTGGTTAAATTTTCTCTACCAATATGAGAAGTCGACAATAATTCATGATTAATGACAACTCCTCTGTTTTCTAAAATTAAATTTTTGTTCAAAGAGACAGCTGATTGATTATTAATTATATTATTTTTGTTAAAAATATCTGGATAGAGACAAAAATAAGAAGTTGAAGATATATACCTGAAATTTTCTCTATGTGCAGAGGATTACTCATTTTCCAAAATAGACTCTTCCACATTTGTTCCATTACATAATTCGGATTGTTGATCAATGTCTTGACAAAAATCAAATTTAGAATATCTTTGTATGATCTACAAATTATTGGTGGTAGGTAATTCATAAGTATTGGATTTATTACCACCAGAAAAATATTCTAAATTAGTTGCAGCAATTTGTAAGTTGTTGACGTTCTTTACTTGATCTGCTTGTTGATTTAATTGTTGTTGAATTCTTTGATGTCGATTTATGCTAGTGAATTATGCATCTTGTTGACTTTCTATTTCATCAGATATAGGAACATTAATGAATTTTGGAACCAATATGAAATAAATGTCATTTAATTGAGCCACAACAACAATTTCTGATTGAGATTGATGAGCAATATTTGTAATTTCAATTTGTGGATGATCGACATTGTTATTTTGAGCAATTGATTCTTTAACAACAATGTATGTGCTTTATGGTTCTTCATAATTATCACAAGACAAAGACACTAAATTTCGTAACCATCCAATTAATTGGAATTGAGGTGGAAAATCTTTGGACCAAAATTGCATTAAAGTTAATTTAAATCTAATGTACAAATCATCTAAAGGATCACCTTTCATCCTACGCAATTCTTATAACTGATCACACACATTTTCGTAATCATATTCCTAAAAAGTGTGAAAGAAAATATTTGAAAACTTGTCCCAACTATGTATGGAGGCAACTCCTCATTGGACACAGTCTCTGACTAGTGTTATGAAACCAACTCACAAAATGATATTAAAGATAGATCAACGAATTCAAAATAAGCCTCTTCGAGGGGGCAACCTCCTTTACATTACAAAAATGACAAGACTCCTTTCTATATATAGGAGTCTAAGGAGTCCCAATATAATCAGAGCCTACATAACAATAATATTGTAGGGGCACAACAATAACAATAGTGGGCTTCTATGGGGCACACTAATAACAACATGGGGACTATATGGGCACAACAATACAATAAAGGGCTATAATGACAATAATAATAAGGGAATTCACTAGTATTATAGGGACCTAACAACCAATGTTTTGATTTACCTATCAAAGTAAGAGTGAAGATCCTGCAAATAATATCTTCATCATTGATTTTTTTGCAACTTAAAATAAATTGAAGGAGATGATTAAAAACATATGATCTACCATTCTACTTTACCTTAGACAAGGTCTGGACTGCTTTTATCATAGTAGTTGTCAGAAGGATCTAATAAAGCGACACCAAGGAGGTTTTTTAAGTTGATCCATAATAATAAGATAAAACCTTAAAGATCTTCAAAGGCAATTTACTTGTCCCTCCTTCTAGCACCAAAATGTTGATGGTAAAAATGACCTCATCAACATGTAAGGGATACCACCTCATCGGGATCTTAAATTTGGCCTAATTGAAAGAGTTGGAACCACCATTCCAAATGGAAAAAGGGTATGATTTAAGATCCTGACTAAGTGGTCTCCCTTACATGTTTATGAGGTCATTTTTGACCATCAACACCTCCCTAACATACTTCCGCTCCCATCATATTTGTCCTCTGCTTTAATATACTATGGCATAAACTATATTGGTTTGATCATTGATAGCACCAAGAAGACAAAAGCATCGACTATATTAACCTAACTTCCCTCATAAGAAACTGGAAATTGTTATCACATGTCTAGGGGAGTGTGTCCATCACTAGCTTCCCATGATTTTAGGATTGGAGGTTACACAGTGGGAAATTCCTCCTCCCTTCCTCAAGGAACTATGGTCAACACCTTAATATGAGCCACACTATGACATTGGTTTGGATGCTTGTCATCAACTAATTCTGTTGGGAAATCATGTCACTTGCAATCTGCACCTTATCGCATGTCATAATAGTGAATATCAAAGAAAAAATATAATAGAAAAATGTACATCATACCATTCCTCGCTTGATGTCATGACATCCATTAGGTACTATCATGGACATTTAGCTATCACATAACCTTTCCA
>APFE031427091.1:70155-107858 GCA_000404065.3 Pinus taeda
ACCAGTCTCACCATCAAAACAAGCAAAATGACCCATCTTGTCGATGCACACCTCCCGGGATCCAAAAGAGGATAACACGCAGAAGAGATATGATAAAAGACAGAAGCTAAGAGTTGGAAAGATCAGCGAGGAAAACAGCATCCTCAGAGAATCCACAGGAAGCACTAGAAGGATTCTCGAAATCAAGAAAAAACGATGAGATTACACAGCAGTCTGGGCCTCCTTTTTAAAGGAGTACAACCCAGGAGACCTGAAGAAGTTCTCCAAAAATGTAGCAAAAATAAAATGAAACAGTTTCAAACTATGTACAAAACACAATAACAGTTTTCTGTTAAAGAAAAGCTTAAACAAAAATGGGTTGTTCGAGTGGTTGAATCACCCCATTTTCTTCCTCAAAAACTATCCACGACCCAATATCTTGTTCAACACCCTCTTTAGAAAGGCGATCAGCTTCATAGTTCCTTTCCCTGTAGATATGGCAAAGAGAAATCTCCGTGAAAGAACATTTAAGACGAGAAGCTTCTTTAAGCAGAGGAAGCAAGATGAAATTTCTGCAATGTTGAGTCCCATTAAACCATTTCACAATGTTCATTGAATCCCCAAAAATTTGGACTTCTCTCACATTCCTAAGGATAAGCCAACAAAGAAGGAAGTGTAAGGCTTTCAATTCAGCAAAGTTATTGGAACCCTGGCCAAGACCAACAGATGCTTTAACAATATTTTCCTTTGAAAAATGGATAATCAAGCCAGCCTCGTAGCGTCCATTAATGTCAGAGGCCCCGTCAAAATAAGCCCACGGAATTGAATATCTAATAGATTCTTAATGAACAGCTCTGGTAGTAGGAGGAGCTTGCAGAACAGGGATACTATCATAAATAGCAGCTCCTTCTGTAGCCAGCCTTCCAATCGGGAAGACAGAATCCTTAAAAATGACCTGATTCCTAGCAAGCCATGTCCCCCAAGTTATGAGAAGCAGAATGAATCTCTCTCTATCGTTAGTAGCTTCATTCCACCACCTCTGCCAAGCTTCCAAGAGCCCCTGCCCTTCCCATCTAAAAGGAATTTTGAGCAACCTTAACATTTCGACCCATAGGCTAGTGTTAAAAGGGCATAAAAGGAACAGGTGTTGTACTGTTTCGATACTATCTTTACATAGGGGCACCAGCCAGGACCAATCCTTCCCCTTCTTTGAGGAAAATCCCATGTAGGAACTTTTTTTAGCAGGACACACCAGAAGAACAGTCTTGTTTTAGCTGGCCCTTTTAACTTCCAAAGCGGTTTAACCCACCAAGCTGGATTCTCCCACCCATTTTGAGACATCAACCATTTATACCCCATATTTGGAGAGTAAAGCCCATTCTAGGCAAAGACCCATCTAAGTTCATATGGAGAGTCAGAGAGCCTGACTGATGAGTTGAGTAGGTCCCTTCTATACAAGTCCCATTCCTCCAGCCATTCTTCATCCAAATGTAAATCTCTTCCCTGAAACAACCCTTGACTCCATATGGTGGAAACCCGGGGATCAGCCACCTGATTTAATATGTAGAGTACCCTATCTTTTAAAGCCGAAACCAGCCCCTGAGATAGAGAAAAACTCTCTGTACATCCTATCCAGGGGTCTCTATCCAGCCTGATCTGAGTTCCATCCCCCACACTCCAAGCCAAACCCTTATCTATAACTTTGACAGAAGCGACCACAGCTTTCCAAACCACCGAGGAGTTTTTGGAAGTCTTTTGCGGCACATTTGATCCAATCTAGCATTGATAGAGGATCAATATATTTTCTTTTAGAAAGAGAGGTCCACAGGTTCTCAAAATAAATGAGCCTCCAAGCGAGCTTTGCTGCTAAAGATTGGGAGAAGTAAGCAAGATTTTTTATACCCCAACCTCCCCACTCTTTAGGACGTGCCACTTTATCCCAAGCAATCCAAGGGGTAACTTTCTCTGACTTGGACCCCGCCCACAAAAACTTGCTGCATAATTTGTCAATTGAGGATAAGATTCCTTTAGGAACCCATGTCAGATTAGCCCAATAGACTGGAACTGCCATCAGAACTCATTTTATTAACACTAGCCTACCTGCCCTAGAAAGCCACTTGAAACTCCAATGTTTCAGTTTGGATTCGATTTTTCCAAGGATCCATTTCCAATATTTGATCCTGTAATTATCAGGCTTTAGAAAGAACCCCAGGTATTTAAAAGTATCCTCCAGTGATTTGACTTCAAAATTTAGGACCAACTCCACTCTGCACACCAACTCTCTGGACAAACCTATGCATGTGAGTGTGGATTTTCTCTCGTTTATGTAGAGACTAGTAGCCTTCAGGAAAATGTCCAAGATCCTCTTGAGTGTCCTACAGTCCTCGAGACTTCCATTGCTGAACAGAATTATGTCATCCACGAAGAGGAGGTGAGTGACCCAAAATTATCAGCTACTTCAATACCTTTGAGAGTCCCCTGTCTTTTTGTGTCATGAATCATAATACTGATGCCATCTGCTACCAGCAGAAACAAAAGGGGAGAGAGTGGGCAACCTTATTGCAGGCCACGTTCAGGACTTAAAAAACTGGAGGTCGCTCCGTTGATCAGGACAGCTATGGAAGATGAAGAAACACAGCTCATAACCCATCTCACAAAATCATACCTGAAACCTAGATGAGTTAACAGAAGCCTAAGGTACATCCAGCTGATTCTGTCATAAGCCTTTGACAAATCGATTTTAACAACGGCTCTTTTTTTTCCCAACTTTTAGACTATGAAGAGTTTCTTGAGCAACTCCTACTACTTCATGAATTTTTTTGCCATCTAGAAAGCCAAATTTCTCAGGGGAAATGTTTCTGGAGAGGAAAGGTTTTAGCCTGGAAGCAATAACTTTTGCAATAATTTTGTATACACAGGTGCACAAGGAAATGGGCCTGAATTCATCAAAAGAGCCCGGGAGATCATATTTGGGAATGAGGGCTAGAAAGGTGGCATTGAAGGGATGATAGATTGATCCTGTATGCCTGGAATCTTCCACAACTACCACTAACTCATCTCCAATGAATTCAAAGAAATGTTGGAACAATTCGACAGACCAGCCATTCGGGCCGGGGCTTTTGTCCTTTTGTATTGATTTGAGAATGTCTTCTACCTCCTCCTTAAAAACAGGTTCCATGATGGAGTCATTTCCTTCCTCCTCTATGAACCTAGGAAGGAACTGGGCGACTCTTATAACTTTTGCAATAGAAACTTCCTCTGGCGCTTTGGAGAGATTCTTGAAATAATTGACCCCTAATGAGGCCAACTCTTCAAAAGAGCGAGCCAGTTCACCATTGACTTTCTTCATTTCCCAGATTGTAGTAGAGTTTTTCCTCCCTTTAGCATAATTCTGAAAAAACTTGGTGTTATCGTCCCCCGCTTGCAACCAGATCACTCTACTTTTTAAGCGCCAACTTTCCTCCCTGAGCTGGAGGATTCTCCTCCTTTCCATCTCCAACTCTTGAAGTCTAGCTCGAGACTCTACTGTTCCATAGCCATTACCGCCTGGATCTTCAAGGAGGGCAATCTCAGAGTTAACATTTTCCAGGGTTTCTTCTTCCTTTAGTTTCTTACGGAGGGCCCAATGCTTAGAGGCGACCTTCATCCTTTTTAAATTATCCATAAAAACCTTGCTGTGACTCTCATCTTCATTGAGATCATCTTTCTTCCAAGTGTTATGGAAGAGGCTAATAAAAGATGCATCCGAGAGCCAAGAGGCATTAAATTTAAAGGGAGTGCTCGGTTTAGTGAAAGCTCCCTTCACTTCCAGGAAGACAGGGAAATGATCTGATAGACCACCTTCCCCAACCCAATGTCTAAAAGCCTGTAAATTTTCTGCTAGCGATTCACAGAGAAGGAATCGACCAAGTTTCTTCCCAATCCATTCTTCTCCTATTCTTCGGTTCCTCCACGTCAGGCGCAACTTGAGCGGGGAGACATCCACCAGGAGAGAAGATGCTAGTTTATTTAGAAAGAAATCTGAAAGAGGATCTGCCCTGGCTCTACCTCCCCAAGATTCTGTCATCCCCAAAGAAAAATTAAGATCTCCTCCAATTATAAGATTTGGGTGCGTCAAAAAAGATTTAGCGAAGAAGGGGTTCCAGAACCTCTCCCGATCTAAAATAGGTCCATACACATTAAGAATAAGAAAAGGGATGCATAGTTCGTTGGAGTATAGTTCCACAGCCAAGAAATTTTCCGATCCCCAAGAGGAGATGTCTCGAAGTACCTTCACATTGAAGCCCACTGCCACCCCTCCCAAATGTCCATTAGAATTTATGGCATGGAAGCTCCAACCCGGAAGAATCTTAACGAGGCATCCTGTAACTTCTTCCCCCTTCCCCCAGAGTTTCTTGGAGTAGAATAATATCTATTTTGTTGGACCTGACCAGATCCTTCAGAGCTAGCTTTTTGGGTAGACTAGCTAGACCCCTGCAATTCTAGGATAAGATGATCATCGAAAAAAATCAAGGGGTGGCCGCTTTGCTCTAAGCACCATGGGAGAGACATATACTTCCCGTCAGCAATATCGATGACAGCCTTCAACTCCGCCTTCGATAGATTAGATTTCCTTCCTCTTAGCTTCCTCGGGCCTGCTGACACCATGTCCAGCTCCGACCTCCCACAGCAAGCCCTTTCCCCTTTCTGTTGGCCAAATGTCTAAGATTATAGGGGGGTTCAGGGCTCCAGACAGTAGGAGGGATAGATGAGACAGCATCCATGGTAATAGAGGTCAACTTAGGAGAGGATGGAATGGCCACGATAACACTGTCTAAAGAGGCTTGACCCTTTCTCAGGTCTGGCAGATCATTCAAGAGCTGCCTGAAAGGACCAGACTCATCACAGCATGACTGAGATAAAGCAATAGAAGAACATAAGGAGAAGGAAGGGGATAGAAGCGAACTCGCCTGAGCCACCCCTGCCTTTTCAGAGACTGTTGAGGGTCCTAGGAAGGTCATTGGGGTTGAGATAGACTCACTTGCTACAAACCCAGGTTGTTCCTTTTCATCTTCCTCCACTTGCTCCGGAACCAAACCCTGAGCGTTTGCCTTAAGATCGCTCTCCTTGATCTGAGCCCCTTCTTCCTGTGTGAACACCTCCTGATTTGCCTCCAGATTTTTTCCACTTCTCCTTTGTCTTCGGCGACGACGATGTCCGAGAGGACACTCCCAGGCTAGATGTCCATATTTATGGCAATGATGGCCTCTGAAAGGGAGGTTTTCATAGTCCAGGGTCTGAATAAAATCTAGACCTCGATACTTCAGGTTCATAGCATCCGCCAGACCTTCTCTGGGTTTAAACTTACCAGGATACGAGAAACACTCTGATCATGTGTTCGTAAATATGATCTATCAATGTCGAGAAACTTCCCTAGGGTATTACCAATTGAAGTGAAGGCCGAGTCAATCCAGAATTGCATAGAGAGACCCGTTAATTTGGCCCAGACTAGAGACTCCTCCATTTTCTCTTTCTGGGCATCAAACAGGGGCGTCCATCTTCTGAATAAAATTGGCCTCTTCTCGAAGCTCCAATTCTTTTCCAGCACCCATTCGACATGCTCCTTTTGCCCAAATGGAATGCAAAACTAACCTCTGTCTAGATTCTTGATCTCTTCTGGCTGACCTAGTGCTTCTTTCCATTCTGACTGAGCCCAAACCTTGATGTATTCTACCGAGAACTTTCTTCCACGAACTCTGCCAACTAAAAATGTTTCTGAGGCTTCCATCGCCTTATCTATACAAATATCCACTCCAAAAATGAAGCTAGGGCGCTCCTCCTTTTTTCTGATAGGTTTGTTCTTCTTCCGCTTCCCACCCACAACCTCCTTCTTGGCTTCTCCCTCTCCTGAATTCTGATTAATAGGAGCATCTTCCTCCTCTACCCCAAGCAGCTCAGTTCACCTTCCAACAGGGTCACTGTTGCCTTCATCCGCCTCCACAACCGTCCTTTTTACCCCAACGCTAGAGACTAAGGCCAGTCTTTGCACTTGTCCCGCTTCTTCGGATCCTTTCAGCCTCCCTCCTGCCTCTTCATTGAACGTAGAACCTCGACAAGCTAGGGAGCAGCCCTTTCAAAATAAGGTTTTTTACAGGGACCCTTTCCTGAGCGCCTTTTTTCAAACCCCCTTCTCCCACCATCTCGTCAAGTAAAGGTGAGTTCGCTGCGCTATTTGGAAAGAAATGTTGTATATTTTTCTCGGACACATCATGACCCCAGCAAGCAAGAAGGTCTTCTAGCATTGGTTCTATGTCGACGGACTCGCATTCGTAAACCATCTCCCGCTCTTCACATTGACCTGGTTCGATTCAACGCATTGAATTACAGTAATACGATCCTCCGAGCAAAAACTTGAACCTTCTGACCTGCAACTCCCTGTTCTCGTGGCTCATCCATGGGAGCCAAGCTAACCCTCCATCTTGTTTTTCCACCATGAGAGAGAGTCTTATCTCCCCTTCTAATCCCATTTCTCGCCTCACCCAACTCACATGGTCTTCAACTTATCAAGGGAATAATCAATAGGCCAACACAAGCTCTCAATTCTCAACATGCAACCCACAAACTGTTTTGTTGTAGGTGCTACGAAATATTTTTGTAGCACGTTGCCAAATATTGTTTTTGTAGCACTTTCAAAAAAGTGTATTTTTTCATTCCCAGGAAATTGAATCGACTTTCTCCTCTTCAAGATCGATCCTCCATGGTCTTGGGTTTCTCCCTAACACAACCCTCAAGTTATTATGTCCTTCTTATCAAGAATTGTAACACTAAGATGTTTTCCCCTCGAAACTAGTCACAACAAGGGTTTTGAAAACATTCACACCACAGGGAGATCGAATTTCCATATGAAAATGCTCCATTCACTGTAAAGGCTATACCTTCATGCTCCCACACACAGAGAATTCATCCATCATTAAAAGGACATGACACACACGAAACAGGGTGGTCTAGTTCAACGCATGTGAGGATCCTTCACATTCGATAACAGGTAATGTCAATAAACTTAATGTCTAACGCACAAAGGGGTATCAACCATCCTGCATACATATACCACATAGGAACACACATGTTTTAGGAACTATCCATACAACACATTCCACACTCTTCAACAAGGTTAACAATCCTCAACACCGAGTTCAACCTTTCTTCACTAGAAATTCATTAACACATCGAATATGTATATATACTCTTACAGGCACACACACACTATTGAAAGGGTCATTCCTTTCCCAGACATTCAACACACTTGAAGAATCCAAAGATTATAGACACGCACATAAATAACTACAACACATGGTCTACTTCCAGACAGGAATACAACTTCTCAAGCTCTCATACAATACTACCATATACCAGTAATGATTATACTCATCCATAGACCCACAATCACACACTCTTCCACATACTTTTGTATAGGAATAAAACACGAATGAAAAGTACCACGATGGAGCTCCCATGCCCAAGTTCTTTATATAACTCTACGGAATAACACCACACTTTCAAAGGTAAATAATACACAGAAATCAAAGCAAAATTACACATAGTCTATCAACTAACAGCGATGGAGACAATGCTTAATCACACAATCCCTGATCCATACGCACATATAACTATATACTTAGCCCAAAATATATTTAAGCCAAAGCATGTCGATTTAATACAAAAGCATACAACCATGTTATTCCTCGACAACTCTAGACTCGACATGAACGCATACAACTATGATACATATCCAACACATTTCTATTATTAACAAGTGTAGATAAACAACTTCAGTGATAATATAAATACAGAGGAAAATACACACACGCAAAGGCACACAAACACAATTATTCATTAATCAAATTTTGCATACATTAAGTTGGCCAAATTTTACAATGTTGGCATGTGCAACCTAGGCCTCTCATCCTCTACCTATCCTCCTAACGTTGAAGCTTCTCCTATCTACTGTTGCACTTATGCCTCTTCTAAGCACACCTTCCCTCCACAAACACTATTCCTTACTATAAAGAAAGCTAGATGGGTAACCAAGAGTCACAAGTGATGGTTGATTTCCCCTTCTCACAAAATAGGGAAAATGAAGCTACGTTTACAATAGGAAATATTTCCTCTAAAACTAATTTCCTAATATAAATATCTAAAAACATTTGAAATTCCTCCCCACATCGCCATGTGACCATCCCATCACATTGGCAAGCCTTGGTTTAGTCTTCATCAAACTTTTTTCTCCATCTATGCACCCTCATTAGACTCCGAAGGTACAAAATATATGAACTCCTGGTCATAGGCATCTAGTCTTCTCGTGACAACCTCAAATTATGAGTTGCAACATGCCTTTGCAGTAACATGTCTCGACCTTGCAACAAGATACCTCACTAAACTTTCTCCTAAGTTTAGGGTTTTTTCATCCTCCTGATTCTCTTTTCTGGAACCCTGCGAGCACTCCTTGCTTTAGGCTACAAAAAAATTTCTCACCATTCCTCACCTTTCCTCCTCTGGCTGAAATTTTACTGTGTTTAGGCTACTCATCAAATCTTAATAAGCTTCATCATATGTGTTCATCACCCTTAGGTTGTTCTTCCATGGTTGAAACTCAACTCCCTTGATATTTTCCTCCAACTGAGCATTTAATCTCTACCTCAACTTCTCGTTCAACAAATCCCTTCTCACTCTCTTTAGGAGACTTCATTTGTAGTCATGGCCTTCCTCATCTTTATGTAGCAATCTTCCCATCATTTCTAGCTGTAATTTAATTTCAGTTACTTCTCTATCAAGTTTTTCCTGACTTGATCTGCTATGGATTCTCTCTGACCTTTATTATGACTTTTACTAGTAAAAAATCTCCTTCTTCCAGGTAGAAACTCCTTGTAGATTCAAACTGATAATTATAATATGCTAAAACAATAGACTTGAATCTACTCTACTCATCAACAGAAACAATTAAATGTTTATCAAATCATGAAGCATACAAGAGAAAGAATTCAATCAACACATTAAACAATGATTTCCTCGGGAAAGACACAACTAAAAATACCTGCTATCTGTATATTTCACTAGTCAGAAAATATGAGAAGTTTATAATGCTTTGCTGAAGCTCAAGCAACCTCTGCACTATCTCTATCTGTCTCACAACTTCCTAGACAAGCCCAGGCCAATACTTAACCAATTTTAAACTTGCACAAGCCCCTATTTCCTTACGATGTTTCCTTTGGAATTAGCCCCCTATTAATTTGGGAAATTCCTCAATATGAATTGTTCGATCCTCATAGGCCTTCCTCTTACTGCATGCACCACCTGTACAATTCAGATGATTATACAACTGATAGTGCACTATCCCTGAACTCCAATCTCAACTGGGTATCTCTCATATCTCACATGCATGAGTTATTTATGATTGAATCATAATTTTACTAGTTGATCACTACACATAGCACCACACTCCACTTTAGGAAGCAACACACTACTAGATTTCCCACTAGTTCTTCCAACAGTTGGAACTAGTTTAATTGATTTTAACTTAGACTAAATTAATTAATTACAAATAAAAATAAACTCAACCAAGGATCATATAATGTATGAGACACTCTATATGACTCAATTTATACCCTCAACTCGAATTAACTGAGCCAACTAAGTCAAATTAACTTAGCTAACTAATACAAGTTGTCATGAGATGTGGAATTACAATTTTATTCCCAATTTAATTCAGGGACAAAATTAAATTAGGATTTTCTTGGTGCATTTTCAACACTCCCTCTTAGCAAGAAAGGGATTATCTACTACCCTGATCCTACCTCTATGAAACTTGAATTTGCATCTTGACAATGCATTTGTCAAAATATCTACATCATGTTCCTCTGTAGGAATTTACTCTAGCAGCATGATTCTCCTTTGCCACACAATATCATAGATGGTGATACCAGATGTCGATATGCTTGGAGCGATCATGAAAAACTAAATTCTTAGAGAGTTTTATACAACTCTGATTGTCACAGTAATTCACTGTAGGATCCATCTGTTAACCAAATAACCCAACAAGGATCTTCCTCATCTAGATAGCCTCACAAGCTGCTTGACTAGCATCCATGTACTCTGCTTCTACCGAACTGAGTGAAACTAATCTTTGCTTCAAGTTGTACCAAGAGACTTATGTTGACACAATACTAAAGATTCCCCCTGATGTGCTCTTTCTTTCAGATGGGATCCTTGCCCAATATGCATCTGTGAATCCTTGAAGCTTCAATCCCTCTGTCCGTCTGTACCAAAGACCAAATTGAGTGGTGCCTCTGAGGTATCCCAACACATATTTAGCTTCCTTCCAATAGAGTTGGTTGCATTAACCATTACCTGACTAAGCTAGTTAACTGCAAAACATATATTCAGTTATATGTTCACCAAATACATAAGTGAACCCACAAGATGCCTATAAATAGTAGCCTCCACTACTTCACCTGAAGTAGCATATTTCTTCCTCCAATTCCCGGTGAGAGGAGTCTCCATGGGTTTTCTTCTCTCCATGTGGAACTTCTTCAATATCTTGTTGGCATAATTTCCCTACGAGGCAAACAATTCCTCATCTCCTTGCCATACTTCCATACCAAGGAAATAATGTGAGAGCCCCAGGTCCTTCATCTCGAATTCTCTTGCAAGATCCTCTTTGTAAGATTTTACCAGATTCTCATCACCAATTAGAATTAAATCCTTGAAATATAATACTTCAATAAAAAAATTACCTTCAACCACAATATGGTAAAGGTTCGCATTTTCTTCACTTTTGATGAAGCCCAACCTGGTGAAATAGTTGTCAATCCTAGTGTACTAAGTACGGGGTTCTTGTTTCAATCCATACAGTGCTCACTTGAGTCTGCACACATGTCTCTTTGTTGAAGGTCTCAAATCCTTCCGACTGCTCAATGTACATCTCTTCCTCTATCACACCGTTGAGGAATGTTGTCTTCACATCCATCTGATGTATTTTCCATCCCATCTATGTTGAAAGTGCTAGAATAAATATGATTGAATAGTACCTTGCTACTGGAGTAAAGGTCTCCTCGTAATCAATTCCCTTCACCCAACATAACCCTTTGGCCACAAATATGGGCTTGTGTTCCTCCACACTCCCATATTCTACTTTCTTTACCTTATAAATTGATATAGAACTCACCACTGACTTGTCTACTAGTCTTGGGACCACTTCCCAAAAAATATTTATGATAATGGAGTCATACTCAACCATGGAATCAACCCATACTGGTTTCTGCACTACTTCCTCGAATGAGGATGGCTCAATCTCTACAATCTCACTCATCATAGACATGTAGCCAATGTATCTATCTGGTGACCTCCTCTCCCTGTGCTGTGATGTGGGTGCTCCCACATTCTCTCTAGCATCATGCATCAATATGTCAACCTCTTTGGTGTGCTTCCTTCCATGTCTAGAAGTCTCTGCATGAGTGGTTTCTTCCACTCTCTACTCCTCTACATGTGGCTACTCCACATCATCCTGAGGTTCTTCCTTTGGTGCTAAGATCTCCTCTTCTCCATGCAACTGAAGCTCCCTCTCAAGGGAACATCTCATGGCCTTCTCTTCATCAAACTTCACATCTCTATGAACCACTGTCATCGTGTGAGATGGCAGGTACACCCGATAGTTGTGAGGTGTATCAGTGTACCCCACAAATATGCCCACCTCATTTGTGGGTTCTAGATTTTTGCTTGCATCCTTGACAACATGACAATAAAATGATGAACCAAAAATCCTGAAGTGTGCCACATCTAGTTTCATACCTGAAAAAGCTTCTTCAGGTGTACTCATCCCTAGAATCCAATGAGGACTCTTGATATGCACATATACAATTGTGTTGCATGCTTTAACCCACAAGTGCAATAGTAGGCCCTTATCATGTAAAATTTCCTATTCAACCCCCACAATACTTATGCTCTTCCTTTCAACCACCCCATTTACTTGTGGGTTATGGGGTGTTATTAACTCCTGTTGAATGCCTTTTGATGCACAAAATTTCTTGAGTTCATTTGACACATATTCTCCATTGTTATCCCTCCTAAGGTCTCTACGTTTTCTACTAGTGGCTTTCTCAATAAGTGCTTTAAAGTCACAAAATTTAGCAAATGTATAATCTTTCTTCTGCATGAAGAAAATCCAAAAATTACGAGAAAAAAAAAAAAAAAATCTACAAATATTACATAATACCTTTGCTTGGTCATGGAGGCTATCGAGAATAGTCCACACACATCTGAGTGAAATCTTTCAAGGATCACTTGCGCTTGATTGTCTTTATCATGAAAGGTAGATTTGGTGTACTTCCCCAATGTACACCCTTTGCATGTGTCTCTTTTCTCTAGTGTACCCTTGGGAAGTCCTGTATAAATTTTTTGCATGATCTTCAAAGCTTTGTTGTGCAAGCGACCCAATATTTTATGCCACAACTCACTAATGTCTAATCTATGCACCTTATCTGCTTTTGTGCTCAAAGTATCACAATCTTCTACATCCAATTTGTAGAGTTTCTTCGCCCAAACCCGAATTGACTTCACTTGTCATGAGGCTATGTGATGAAGGAAGGCCATTCCTTTGCTAAATATCACATCATAGCCACAGTCTTCCAACATGGAAACTAAAACCAAATTCTTCTTAAAAAATGGAACATACATGACATCTTTTAATGTGAGGGGAGAACAAGACTCCCTATGAAATGTAACATAACTGATTTCGGTCACGTTATACCTCCCGTCATCTCCCATTTCGATGTGAATCTAGATCTCCTTCTCCTCCAAGTCACTGAATAATTATTTGTTGTCAATCATATGGAATTTGGCTCCAATATCCAAATACCACACACTATCCATCACCGATGTCACCATGCAAGCGATGAGGGTGAAATCCAGCTCAAATTGTGAAGCAAGAGCTTCACCTACCGCTCCTCATAATGGATTCTTGCTGACCTTCTTGTGCGGACACTTCATGGCATAGTGTCCTAGCTCGTGACAATGAAAACATTTAATATTCAACATGTCCTTCTTCTTGCCTCCCTCACTGGAATCTGATTTGGAATGGGATGACTTCCCTTTTTGTTTCTTCGCCTTCCTAGCTAAGGCACAATTCTCCTTATCATCATGCTTGGATGAGGATCCATCTCTGGTGTTCCGCTAAATCTCTTCTTGCACCAAGTCGGACCATAAATGCTCCCACTTTGGTAGTGTATCCCTCCCATTTATTGAGTCATGGTAGCTATGCCAGAGCTTGGGAAGGCGTAGAAGTGCTAGGCTAACCATATCATCTTCCAAAAATGTAACACCAACACTTCCAAGCTCATCCAGAGATTGGGTGAACTTGATCAAGTACTTTGGTATTTTTTCACTCTTCTCCATCTTGATTTTTTTGAGCTTTTATTTAGTGCTAGCTTCTTGTGGTCACTATTATTTTTAAATAGGTCTATCAATTCCTTCCACATCGCATATGGAGTCTCCTTATCGTGGAGGTTCGATACAATATGATCTCAAACTCCTTCTAGGATAATCCTTCTT
Source organism: Pinus taeda (assembly GCA_000404065.3). NCBI lineage: Eukaryota > Viridiplantae > Streptophyta > Pinopsida > Pinales > Pinaceae > Pinus > Pinus taeda. Next base: position 83,716 of record APFE031427091.1, read on the forward strand.
ACCTTTGCAACACATTTTTCCACTCTGTTAGATCTTGAGACATCAACTACTAGAGGCTTAGGAATATCTTTTTCTATGGATTCCTTAAGCCCATTGTCTTCCAACACTGCCTCCATCTTGTCCTTCCAATCAATATAGTTAAAAATACCCTCAAGGGCATATTCGAGTATCAATCCGTAGAACGACATCCTGCAGGCTTTGAAGTATGATACTGAATTTTTTATTTCACCTACAAAAGACAAAATCACATTCTCCTCTTATAGAGTGATTTCTACTCTGATACCATGTAGAAATTACTTGTAGATTCAAACTTCTAACTGTAATATGCTAAAACAATAGATTTCAATCTACTCTACTCATTAGCAGAAACAATTAAATGATCGCGAAATCATGAAGCATACAAGAGAAAGAATTCAATCAACACATTACAAAATGATTTCCTGGGGAAAGCCAAAAACTGAAAACCCATGCTATATATATATTGCATTAGTCAAAAAATATGGGAATATTACAATGCTTTTCTCAAGACCGAGCAACCTCTGCACTATCTCTATCTGTCTCACAATTTCCTAGACAATCCTGGACCAATACTTAACCAATTTTGTACTTTCCCAAGTCCCTATTTCCTTGCATTGTTTCCTTGGGAATTAGACCCCTATTAATTATGGAAATTCCTCAATATTAATTGCACAATCCTCATAGGCCTTCCTCTCACTTCATGCACCACCTATACAATTCAGATGATTCTACAGTTGATAGTACATTGTCCATGAACTCCAAAATCAACTAGGTAACTATCATATTTGAGATGCATGAGTTATTTATGAGTGAATCATTAGTTTACTAGTTGATCACTGCAGGCAAAACCACACTCCACTGCAGGAAACACCACACTACTAGATCTCCCATTAGTTCCTCCAATAGTTGGAACTAGTTTAACTAACTTTAACACAGTTAGACTGAATTAATTAATTATAACTCAAAATAAACTCAACCAGGGCTCCTATAATGTAGGATACACTTTACATGACTCAAGTTAGACCCCAAACTCAAATTCACTGAGCCAACTAAGTCAAATTAACTTACTTAACTAATACAAGTTGTCATGAGATGTGGAATTACACTTTTATTCCCAATTTAATTCAAGGACAAAATTAAATTAGGATTTTCTTATTGCATTTTCAACATTCCATGAGCTTCTCCCTTTCCACCATGAGTTGCACACAAGTCACTGCAACAAGTTGACTCAATCAAAATGTTTGTAAATACTACACTAATCTCTTCCAAGCCTAGTCTTCTCTCGGTATTTCTGCTGACTCCTTTCTCTAGAATCTTCATCTGAGCACTCTCAAGTCTTCTGGCTTATGTATGCGATCACTCACCTTCTTCCTCTGAGAACTGTACTATTATTTCTCACTTCCTACCACAAGGTTCCTTGTCATCATCCTCGGCTGCAAACACTCATCACTTCTACTCGTAATCAACAATTAATCCACAATTAATTGGAAAAAAAAATACCATTACCTCCTTGTTCAATCTTCTCAAACTGTTGCCATAGAATTCTTTCTTATGTTGTCATATCTTTGTTTTTGGAAGACCTCCCTATTCAACACCATCCTTTATGCTCATAACTCTGCTCTCTTCTCAAATCCTTCATCACTCACTTCTTTGAGTCCAAATGACTTGGAACTTTTCTTTTTCTGCTTGTTCCCTTCCTCCAAACCCCCACTATGAATAATAATAGTCATCTTCATCTCTATCTCTTGTGAATATCCTTGTCTGCTTTGAGCTACAACTAGCCCTTCTTTTCTTTCAAACAAGTCTACGACTTTTTACCCATACCAAGTCATCCTCCTAGCATCTTCTCTTCTCTAGGTTCTTTGTAGTAGAACCTCTTCTTGAGCATTCTTTCTCCTCTGCTTTCAAAGCTGTTGGTTGTTGCATCTTCAACCGATCACTATCTTCTTAGTTTTATTGTCAGGTTATTTCACTGCCTCTTCATCTAAGAGACTTTCATTCTCCATCTCCTTTTATGACATAACTTACTTACTATGGAATTTTCTACCAATTCATCCCCGCAAACATAACTCTTTTAATGGTCGAGTTAGCATAAACATCATATTCAATGTTAATAAGATCTATCACAAGACCTCATCTTCCACAATCTTGTTGAACCAATTCCTCTCCAACCAAGAGCACCTTACTTCCTTGTAATCAACTCACTTATTGTTGTAAGGCTCCTTTCTCTTCACCCTTTTTTCACTGTCAAGCTATCCTATAATTCTACATTTCCTCTTCCAAGGTCCCTTATGCTTCTTCCAATGAAGCCTCTTCAAGCGAGCCTGCATCAATTGTACTTACACACTCTTTTTCAAGACAAAAATATTAATCTTCCTATCCCTACATCCAACATGACTTCCTAATTTCTTGTTGTATAATCTTACCCCAAAATACATCAAAGTATCCTCCAGTATGAGTTTTCAAACTAAATATCTTTTTCCAGCTCTGATAGCACTTGATGAGGACATGTCAAGTTTCCCCAATAGTATCCTAATACCCTAGGATACTCCATACAAAATCCCACAACTTTGTTTCCATCCACATTCTAGAAATTCAAAAAAATTATTTGAAACGTGCAATCAGAATTAAAAAATTGGATTTCGCTTCACAAGTGCCATGAGAGAGAGTATTCTCTCCCCTTATAATCCATTTTCTCACCTCACCCAACTCAAATGGGCTTCAACTTATAAAGGGCACAATCAGCAGGCCAAAACGAGCTCTTAAAGCTTCACACACAACCCAAACTTGTTTTACTGTAGGCACTATGAAATATTTTCGTAGCGCACTGCGAAATAATTTTTTTGTAGCGCTTTGAGAAAATCATCTTTTTTCATTCTCAGGAAATTGAATCAACTTTCTCCTCTACAAGGTTGATCCTCCATGATCTTGGCTTTCTCCCTAACACAAACCTCAAGTTATTATGTCCTTCTTAACCAGAATTGCAATGCTAACATGTTTTCCCCTCGAAACTAGTCACAAAAGAGTTTTTAACAACATTCACACCACAAGGAGCTTAGGTTTCCCTATGACAACACTCCATTCACTATAAAGACTATACCTTCACGCTTTGACACAAAGAGAATTCATACATCATTAAAATGATATGAAACACCTGAAACAGGGTGCTCTGGTTCAACGCACATGAGGATCCTTCAAATTCGATAGAAGGAAATGTTGATCAATTTAATGGATAACACGCAAATGGGTGTCTACAATCCTTCATATGCACACCACACAACCACACATATACTGCATGAACCATCCATACAACACAGACCACAGTCTTCAATGAGGTTAATAGTCCTCAACACCGAGTTCAGCCTTTGTTCATCAAAAAATCATCAACACATCAAATATGTATATCTCCTCGTACAAGAACACACTCACTATTGAAAGGGTTATTCCATGCCCATGCATTCAACACACTTGAAGAATCCAATGATTATAGACACACACACAAATAACTACAACATATGGTCTATTTCTAGACAGGAATACAACTTCTCAAGCTCTCATACAATACTTCCATATATTGGTATTGATTATACTCATCCATAGACCCGCAATCAAACACGAATGACAAGCACCACGATGGAGCGCCCATGCGCAGGTTATTCATATAACTCTATGGAATAAGGCCACACTTTCAAATATAAATAGTGCACAAAGATCAAACCAAAATTACACACAGTGTATCAACTAACATCGATGGAGATAATGTTTCATCACCCAATCCTTGACCCATACGAACAAGTAACTATATACTCAGTCCAAAATACATTTAAACTAAAGCATGTTGATTTAATACAAAAGCATACAACCATGCTATTCCTTGACACCTCCAAACTCGACATGAAGGAATACAACTATGATACATTTCCAACACATTCTATTCTTAACAAGTGAAGATAAACAACTTCAATGATAATAGACAAATAGTGGAAAATACACACACACACAAACGCACATAAACACAATTATTTTTTTATCAAATTATGCATACATTAAGCTAGCCATATTTTACAATGTGGGCATGTGTAGCCCAAACCTCTCATCCTCTGTCTCTCCTCCTAGCATTGGAGCTTCTCCTATCTACTATTGCACTTTTACCTCTTCAGCAAACACCTTCTCTTCTCAAACACTCTTCCTTTCTATAAAGAAAGCTACATGGGTAACTAAGAGTCACAAGTGATGGTTCGTTTCCCCTTCAAAAAAAAATAGGGAAACTGAGGCTACATTCACATTAGGAAATACTTCCTCTAAAACTCATTTCCTAATATAAATATTTACAAACATTTAAAATTTATCCCCACGTCACCTTCTGACCATCCCATCACATTGGAAAGCCTCAGTTCAATCTTCATCAAAATTTGTGCTCCATTTCTGCACCTACATCAAACATCATGAAAATACAAATAGGGCCTCAACATAAGTAGCTATCTAGGTCAAAATGGGCTTCACATGTTGTAAAAAAGTGGGGTAGTCTTGACATATAATCCCTAACAGATCCTCTGTAGGTGGTAGACCTTGTGCTATACTTGTCCTGTTGGACCTTAACCTATTCCACCAAGTGATGCTTAATATTTCTAACTCTATGTTCCAATATGTATAATGGTTCAACCATAATGGTTCCCACATCCAACAATTGAAATTCCCTCCAATTGAGTTTGTGAGATTCATTAGAAACGTAATTTCACAGATAAAGTACATGAAAAAAATCATGACTTTTATGCAAGTTTGGTGGTAGTACAAGATGATAGGACACTAGTCCATTTTTCTCTTTGATCCTAAAAGGTCCTATAAATCAAGGGGACAAATTTTTTCTTTCCCCAACTGAATGGTGCTCTTGTTGGTTGGATATGAATAAAAACTTGGTCTTCTACTTTGTAAATTTGATTGGTCCTATGTGCATTGGCATAATTCTTATGTATATCCTATGCTTCCTTAAACTTTGTCTGATCTACTTTACCTAAATTTCTTGAACCAATTATGGACCTACTATTATTCTTTTCTCCAATCGTTCTCAACTCAACGATGTCCTGCATGGTCTCCCATTAAGATCTTGATAAGGAGGCATCTCAATCAAAATCGGTAACTATTATTGTAGGAAAACTCTACGAATGGTAGGTACTTCTCCCATTGGGTTTGGTTATCCATAACATACATTTTGAGCATGTCTTCCATAACTTTATTCACTCTTTTAGTCTTTCCATTTTTTTTTGGATGATATGCAGTGCTCAAGTTCAACTGAGTCCTCAATGTTGACTACAAACTTATCCAAAACCTAGTTGTAAATCAAGAGTCCCTATTAGAAATTGCTTTTGTGGGTAACCCATGTAGATGGATAAATTAGCTTATAAAAACTTGTGCCACAATAGTGACATCATAATTGTCTCTCACTGGGATGAAACGGGAACTTTTGGTCAACTTATCAACTACAACCAAGATGTCATTATGCCTTTTTGATGTGAGTGGAAAACCTGCAACAAAATTTGTAGAAACGACCTCCCATTTAACCATAGGGATGTTATGAGGTTGTAGGAGTCTATTGGATGGTGATGATTAGCCTTCATTCATTGACATTCAAGAAACTCGATGACAAAAAAGACTATGTCAAATTTCATACCTACCCAGAATAATTTTTTCTTCATGTCCGCATACATCTTCTTCACACAAGGATGTGCATAGTAGAGTGCCCTATGTGACTCCTCGAGGATGGATCTTCATATACTCCCTTCCTTAGGGATATATATTCTTCCTTTAAATCTCAATAATCCATTTGTTTCAAGGGTATAGCCATCAAAAAATCGTTCTACCTGTTTCCATCTAGAGCACTGATATAACCTTCAAAAATGAACTATATTATAATAGTTTCTATAACACATTCTCCCTCAAAATGACCCTCCATGGTATCAGGGAGAAGATTCATGGTCTTTTGATTAGTGCATCGATCATCACATTCTCCTTTCCTTTCATGTGAAAAATCATAAAACAATACTCACTCATGAATTCAAATTAGCACTTGTACCTAGCATTGAGATTCCTTTGAGTGAAGAAATGATTTCGTCTCTAATGATTATTCTTATGCTCAAAGCTTCCTCTGATGAGTTAGTGCCTCAAAAGTTTCAAATCTAGCATCACCATTGCTAATTCTAAGTCATGGGTAGCATACAAATCTCCATGTTTCTTCAAATTCCTGGACGCATAACTTATTACTCCCCCATCTTGCATCAACAAAAATACTAATACTTGTTAGGAAGCATTCATGTAAACTATGAAGTTATTCTCCGCATCTGGAACTTGAAGGATATGTGTACTGGTTAGTAATCTCTTTAGTTTAACTATTGCAGTTTCACAATCATATGTCCATTCATACCTAAATCCCTTTCGTTGTAATTTGGTGATGGGTTTTGCAATATTTTAAAACCCTTCCACGAATCTCTGATAATAACCTACAAGCCCCTTAAAGCTACATATTTCATGGTATTTTCGACACCGACGAATCCATTATGGATTTCACCTTTTATGGGTTAATTGAAATCCCTTCTGCTAAGATGATGTAACTGAGGTAATGAATTCATTTATGAAAGGAAAAAAAATCGATATTTTTCCATCTAAATTATTTTCCCTTGAGCATGTCAACACAATCATGATTTCTCTTCATGATCCTTTTTATTCTTGGAATACATGAGGATTTTGTCTAGAAAGACTTGCAAAACTTGGTTTGGATACTTCCAAATCATGCCATTGATGGGGCTCATAAACACTACTAGTGCATTAGTCAAACCAAATACCACTACTATGAACTCATAGTTTCCAAATTGACTTTAAAAGGTGGTTTTTCGGATCTTGCATTCCTTAAGGATTAATTAGTGGAATATGAATCGTAGATCAATTTTCAAGAAAATCATTACTCCCTTTATTTGATTAAAGAGATAATCTATTCTAGGTATTGGGTACTTATTATTACTGTGGTTCAATTCACATCCCTATAATCTATGCACGATCTTCAAGAACCATCTTCGTTCTTGATGAAAATAACTGACACATCCCAAGGTGAAATATCAGGTTAAATAAGTCACAAATCTAATAGATCCTTTTAAATATATCTTCTCACAAGGTTATGGAGATGTCATCTAGTAGTTTGTCTTGGATATTGACTCCACACCAATTTTTAGGTTGATTGTGAAATGAATCTCCCTCTCAGGTTGTAATCCTAGAAACTCCTCAAGGAAAACATCCTCATCTTGTAATAAAACTAGGTGTTGATATAGGGAGGGTCCCCTCTTGTTACTTATAATATTGAACACATATAATTTTTAGCCTTTCCTAAGGAAATGTTTTACCTTCATCTTTAGGATGAATCACAAGGACACTCCTCTTTCGATACCACAAATCTCAAATGATATACCTTTATAATCTAAATAGATCACTTTCTTTTTGGAATAGTCTACCAAAGCTCAATAGGCTTCTAGCTAGTCCATTATAATGATTACATCATACGTTTGTAGTGTAGTGACATATGCCTTCAACTTAGTTTTACACACTTTGAGGTTTACCCAACATTAGTCAACACTATGTCTTGTTGCTTGTCCTTTTAAATACATCTTCTCACAAGGTTATGGAGATGTCATCTATTAGTTTGTCTTGGATATTGACTCCACACCAATTTTTAGGTTGATTGTGAAATGAATATCCCTCTCAGGTTGTAATCTTGGCAAATCCTTAGGGAAAACATCCTCATATTCTAATAAAACTGGTTGTTGATCTAGGGAGGGTCCCCTCGTGTCACTTATAACCTTGACCACATGTAATTTTTAGCCTTTCCTAAGGAAATGTTTTACCTTCATATTTAGGATGAATCACAAGGACAATCCTCTTCCGATACCACAAATCTCAAATGATATACCTTTATAATCTAAATATATCACTTTATTTTTGGAATAGTCTACCAAAGCTCAATAGGCTTCTAGCTAGTCCACTATAATGATTACATCATACGTTTGTAATGTAGTGACATATGCCTTCAACTCAGTTTTACACACTTTGAGGTTTACCCAACATTAGTCAACACTATGTCCTATTTCTTGTCTTACACTAGAATCCATATCGACTTGTTTAAATTCATCGTGCTCATAGGCATCTAATTAACATTTTTCTAATGAAAATGGTGAAATTAAATTATCCGTAGCACCATAATCAAATAGAATTTTATTTTTTACATGAATTATCATTCTTGATATTTCCACCATAGAGGATTGGTGTTCATATTGGTGTTTATCAACCATATTATAGATTTTATGGTGGTTGTATGTTTTTCCTATTGGTGCCTTTCCTTCTCTACGGGTGTTACTAGGTCGTAACTCAGGGTAGTCATGCTCACAGTGAGGCACCCCACATCCCCAACAAGTGATGTGAGGTGAATTCTAGGTAAATTTATATGGATCCCTTTGAAATGAGCTCCTTCCCCTAGAATTTATGACTATGCTTGTAGATCCACGTTCCTATCCTAGAATTAAACGATATAAAGTTGATGGCAAAGATGCATTAGAAACCATTGAAATCCATACAACCATTGTTTTGGGTACAACCATATTTCCATATGCAGGTGGCCTCACAATTCCTCCCCTGAAGAAGGTCTAAATGGCCTTCCCACAAACGTTGGATGTTATGGAAAAATGGCTCTGCTTATCCCTTTCAAGTCCAAGTGCTCTTCCACATAGAAAGAATTGCAACTTCCGCAACTAAGAATGATTTTCACATTAGAACCATTTCCCAATCTTAGGATTTAATCCCATATAATCGATGTTGTGCATGGTCAGATGAAGTATAAAGATGGACAAGTGTTTATAATGTTAGAATGTGCCAAGGATATAAATACCGTTGAGAACTACATCAACACGTCAACTTTGTGAACTTCATATAATGTAATTAATTTTCTATAAATAAATTTGTGGGCCCATCTCTTGGCCACTCGTCCACACCATTGATATCATGTCCTTCCCTTGTCGTCATGATTTTCGCTTCCCCTAGGCACATAGCTAATAGATTCGAAGTGTTATGACATAAATCGATGCTTTTCACTTCCCTAGTTATACACAGGGGTCACTTAAGTATTGAATAGATTCCCCCAACAATAACTGATCATATCATATTGAGGGGTCACAATACTTGCTACCAAATATGGGTGCAACCAAATCTGGATTTGGTCGTCCCATCCACAAGCGTGTCCACCACCCCATTCAGCTCGAGCGGGTATCAACGTTTTCATACTTGGGCTTGCATCCCCTTAGCCTCAACTCTCTGACCCTAATAGCTCATGTATCAGGCACCCTTGTGCATCCCACTTCAACCGGGCAGAAGCATCGAACCTTGCCTCACCCTGCTACAGAAGATAATTTCTCTAGCGCGGATGCTTTTAACCAGTGACCTTTCGGGGAAGCTTATGATCCACCAATGAGTGAGTGCCCGGGCTATACATAGACCTTTCTTTTTACCCATAGCTTAGAGTGAATATGTTAGGAAAATATGGGGCAAGACAGGATTACTTTTGAATTGTTCAGTCTACTATGGAAAGCTACTATTATATACGTAGTAGTTTCGAACTCCAATGCGCGATCCTTACATCAACATAGATCTGAGAAACGTGAGGGAAACCACCTATTATATACGTCATAGTTGTACATTTAAGAAAAACTATAGTTTAGCTTATCATAAGTATACTTGATGGTAGTTACTTCAATGGAAATGATAATGTGTTGTTTTGTTACTTCAAGTTCCTACTAAATAGAATGATATACTAAATGGTATACTAAAAGGAATTCTATGTTAGTATGCTATACTAAATGGTATACTAAATGGAATTCTATGTTAGCACCCAGGAACATCTACTATGTAGCAAGTGAGGATTAACAACCATGTAATAATGGTCTTGTTTGTAAATACATGTGCGTGTTTTGTAGGTACAACAAATGAAAGCAAGGGAAATCAAAATACAAAAGGAGAAACAACAAACAGAATTGCAGTAACATCTTTTTGCCAAGATAAGAAGGAATGGGAATCATCCTTCATTTAATGGTGTTGCTAACTTCAACAATTCTGAAAATATGTTTGGAAATTCAATGACCAATGTGGACAACTTTTGTCTTGGTTTCTATTGACAGTGCTAGACCCACCAACATGTAATGGGATCTCCATGGTAAGAAGTCCCAATTAGACCTCAGACCGTTTGGTGTAGGAGTCCCAACAGTGGGTCGTTCGATAATGCCTTGACTGCGATTTCACATAGAGGAAAGTAAGATGTCTGTGTTGGTAGCAAGGGTGTGACAGTTGCAATAAGCCAAGGAAGGTGCATGGAAGGTTCTAACACAAAGAGGTTGAGGTGAATGCGCCCCTTGGAAGCCTGTAATAGTACTCAGATTGGAAGGGAACACATGAGCAAAGATGCATCACCGGTTGGAAAGCGAGATAGCTAGCAACCCAAGGTGATGTTCAAACCAACAACAAATCTACAACAAGATTCATACAATTGCATACAAAATAGTTCATACAAAAATGCGTAAGTTAAATAACATACATTGCTACAACAACCAGAATAGTCCAACTACAATAACAACATATGCATGAAAACGGGCTGGCTCTGTTATATTAACAAGTGTAAGTTCCAGCCATACAATACATCCATGTACCCCTGCTAGTCCTAATAGTGGAACGCCAAAACCACCTGCTCCTCCAAAGATTTATACAAGCTCTGCGCAGTGGAGAAACCAAGGCTCGTTACAACACTGTCCAAGCTTTCTCTAAGATACTCCTATCGGAAGCTTGGCTGACCAAAATCCATTTCAATGAGTTATGAGGTTCTATTTATAGCCAAGGGTGGGGTGAACCTTGACATTCCCCTTTGTGACAGTTCATCTACCCTCATGACTCTTCATCTGCTCTATGACTATTACATCCAACTATGGACACTTGAACTTCCACTTGACAAGACGTTACATCATAATGCACATGTGCTCATGTGAGACAAAATGGCTTAAGCAAGCCATGCAAGACATCAATGACACCCGGTTTGCTGTGGTGAGACAAACTCTTTGACATGCTTGTGATGGTGAAGGTGGTGAGTTGATGCTAAGCCTGGTCGTCCATGATGGTGTGCATGCACTCCATGGTGACATCTAGCTAAAGCAAACTCTTGCCTCCGTTTCATCCGGGTGCATTGGTATGGCTCCTTCATCCCACTCGTCTTCTAGCATGTGCATTGTCTTCTTGGGTGTGACTGAACCGGAAACACACTGATGCATAGTGTCTGTGCTGATCTTCCAATGTGTTTTGGTGGTCATGCACATCAACTATCAACTGCATGTTCAGCTCCAGTCGGACTTGCTTCTTGTCTTTTCCTTGGTGAGTGTGTTGAATGGTTGAGATTGCATGCGTGCACACAATGACATGCAAGTTGTTGAATTCCCTCACATGAGATCAACAACAATGCTCACCATGTATGCTCCATGCTAGCTGCTGGGATAGATCTATAACTTGTATGGGTGCAGTTTCATCCGTGAGTGCATGTTGTGCCCACTACTGTACATGTTTCTGCTGCAACTCATTCTCTCGTCTATGCAGCTCCTGTTCTTCCTTGAGTTGCTGCTTCAGCACATGCAACTCCTTCTCTGATCTGTTCTCTGTCTTCGCGTGATCTTGATATCGCTCCCTCACCAAATAGCCTGAGTCTCCAAAGTTTCCTTCATCACTAGTGGGTCTGCTTGAGCTTGCAACTTTGTTCCACTTTTGTGTTGTCAACAACCTTCCTCTTGCGTTCGTTGCATACGGTGTACTGCCTTCAACTGTTGTTCATGGTGCTGCTTGCAATGATGTTGTTGCCATCATATCTTGATGTCTTGATCTATGAACTGCTTGATGTCTTCATAGGTAGGCAAGCTCATAGACACTTGATCGGCTGCATCCCCAAGTGCGCTTTGAACGATCTCTTCAACTTTGCTCTCCTGGAAGCCATTGTACCTGTGTTGTTGAGAGGAAGATGAACACCTGCGATACTTGGAGACATGGCAACACTCATGGAAACCAATCTGTCAGTTGAAAACCAAAACGAACTTGAGAGTTGAGTATGCCACCACTCGTCTTCCTCATCTGAATTTGCAGTGCAGGACTCGGCATGCTCCCACAATATTCTTCCTTCTACAGTCGGATTGACCCAATCTTGATTTCATGCAATGATCTTGTAGATACAATCCAGTTCATCATCACTTCCTTTGCCGCGCACGAGTTCAGTGGAGCACGCTCCTTCAGCCGGGTCTAACAAAATGACTACGCGGAGTGACTTCTTCTCAAATATCATTGTCCGCTTCTTTAAATTAATGACCCAATTCATATATGTGGCCCATCCTATCCCTAACAACGCAGGGCAGGGGCTACTATCATCCATGATTTCTATTACCTCAAAGTCTGTTTGTGTGCTCGCACCTTCTATATCTACTGTGATTCCTTGTAGTCTCCCCGTAGGAAGGATATTTTGTTGGTTCGCCATTCGCAATTGAATAGGAGACCATTGCAGTGTCAACTTACCCATGCGCTCCCAAGTCTGTTTAGGTAGCACGTTTGCATCTGAGCCTAAGTCCAGAATGATCTGATCCATATCATAGTCGCCAATCTGCGATGTTAATTGCATTTCCTGTCTAGTATGTGAAGCATGTTTCCCCAATTTTCAGACCACGTGAGGTTCACCTGACCCTGCGCACCTAGTTATCAGCTCTTGTAATCCTTTAACTGCCTTATTGTCGTGAATAAATTTCATGCATGTCCCTAAAAAGGTAGTTAGCATCAAGGGATCCCTTTCTAGCTCGGGTTGATCCTTACTACCTAGGGTAGAGACCTCCACGAAGCTCTTCCTAGCTTCCAGACATGTCTCCTTGCAAACCCCTGCATCTTCCTTAGTTAGTTTCCCCTTATCCTCCCCTGTGGCCGTGCCATTTCTGAGCATCATGTTTACGTTGGGGTCTTCCTCACACGGTTCAGACCTCATCATTTGGATGGTCTGCGTCGCCATAGGTTGTGCTGCCCTTTTCTCACGTATTTGTGCTATCAGTGTGGGGCAATCTATCATTTCATGATTGAACTACTTGCAGTAGGGGCACGATATTCTGGTCAGGTTGGTACAATCACGCGCGTAGTGCCCTGGTCCCAAGGATTGCAATTGCGTGGAAGGAACTGCGCCGCTGCGTGGACAAGACGAAACGTGGCCATTGTTGTCACTATTCATGATAAGATGTCTGAGTTATGGCGAAAATGAGCAGGCGGTGGGCAATTAAGAGATGAGGTACGAGCTAGATCTGAAACGATCTACCGCAGGCTTAACGTTATGGTGCCAAAAAAGGAAGGAAATGCTAATTTTGAATTTCAAAATGCTTATAAATCACAGGGGGGCATTAGCCAAACAATCTATGGGTTCGAGGGAAGTAAACTATTGTGCCTTTCCATCAGAATGGAACTGTTCATCATTGATGCTAAAGGAGTTAGCCTAGGGGTTGTAATATGGCCAATGGAGTTTGCAAGACTTTCTGGATAGTGTGGTGTCGACGACCGCGGGCACCACGCAGAGTTCAGCACTGACGGTAGGGGATGTACCGGAAATTCTTAGACATGAAGCAGAACTGGTTCGGATGTCGCTACCTAACCCATGGGCTGGTCGGCGACCCATAAAACATAGAGGAAACACTGTCAATATGGAGAAAAATGATGGAATTATAGTTAACAGTTCGTCTCTGATTCACCTTGAAGATTGGGATCTCGTGGAAAGCAACAATTTTATTGCAAAATTGCAACACAAGATGTAGCAGACACTGCGTATAGTAGACCAGAAATTGGAAATTTGCTGCTTTGGCACGAAGAGTTCCCGTATGTGGCACCCCGGCTTGAGCTAAAATCCTATGAGGGGGTGTTCTGTGTTAACCAAGCAGAGCAGAATGAGCATCATCTATTGTGTGAATTAGTAGAGGCGATGGAGTAGGAGCTTAAAGAAGCATCGCAGAAGACAAAGAGGAGTAGCAGAACAAAGTGTGTCACTCACAGGGATGGTGGACCACAAATCCTTGGCAGCGCGTATCGTCGTACCGTCGAGTGACTCGGGAAGAGTCACGATGATTGTGTTGGGGGCCTGTTGGACAGCGAAGGCCCCACGTAATGGTTTTGGGGCTTACAACCTGTAATTTAGGGTAATGATATTGTAAAAGTTCTGCGAAGTGCACGAGACGTGAAATGTAATAGATCGAGTCAAAGGGTTGTCCACCCAAAAATAATATAAAATAATAGGAAGTGAGTCGGCCTGCCCATGGTCTGCGGACCATGGGAATGTATAAATAGAGTGAGGCTCTAAGGGTAGAGGTAGCTTTTTGGAAAGATCTGAGGTGTTATGGGTTTGTGAAAGTAATAGTTGTTTTGTGTCTGTAAGTTCGAGTCAAGGGTGTTAGTGGCTAGATAGAGGCTCCACAGCTGTGTGCGCGGAGGCCTAATAGAGTCCGCAGTTGTGTGCACGGACCCTTGTAGCTGTGTGTGTAGGGCAGAAAGAAGATTGTACTGAAACGAAGATATTAATAAAGATAAGTTGGTTTTGAAACATTGTGTTGATTCTGAGTTATTGCAGATCAGGTTATATTCTGGTTTATCAGTCTGTTATATGAGTTTAAGCCTATCTTTATGAATGATAATGATGCGCACTAGTTGTTACTGTTAAATTTTTGCTTAAAAAGTAGATCAGATCTATAACAAACTCATTAATAAGAAAACGCCCCTGTGCAGATCTACGTGGAAGCCCGACAGCAGTATAGAGTGGCGCGAGGCTGCAGAACGGTTCGTGATCCCTCCAGACCACATCGAGACATCCCACGGGTGCGGAAACCTAGTTCCAGCACCCTCCCCTACTACCTCGGGTGAGACCTCAATCTGTGCTCCGCGAATTGTTGCCAAAAGGGCCACTAGCTGTGGGATTTGTTTGGCTAATAACTCTTCCGAACCTGGGTCAGGGCCCAATAAGCCAACAATTCTTGTGTGACTGATCATGAAGGTTGTGCAATTTCGGTCGGGAGGTTGGGAGACTGGCCACCAAAACTGCACAAGGCATAGTCTAGGCTATCAGGAGGCTGACTGACTACTGGAACTGCACAATGCATAGTCCAACCTAGCCTGCTGAGGACTGAAACTACGCAATGCAAAATTTCAGTCAACAGCGACATGCAACCAGCAAACTACATTGCGCTGTTTCTGGGGCCAACGGGACACTGTCTCCAAGTATTGCGCAATGCAAGCCTGGAGGTCAGTGCCTGGCTAGGCTTGAATAATTCTTGGAAGGAAGGAAGAGGCTTTGCTTCTGGAAATGCATAGTGCTAGCCGGGAGAGACATGGTCTGGGCCAAGGCAAGCCAGTTTGGGCGACGGGTGACTGAAAACATGAAAAGTCTGAATACATGATGAGATGAGTGCAAATGAGAGTGAATTATTTTTCATGCAAACATCAAGTGTAGGATTTAGAAAATGAGAAAGCATGCATGCATGTGAAGCGAGTCGCCGCAAACACAAATATCCGTGCAAAATAGCGTCATGCATAACAGTGAGATGCAAACGGAAACTGAATCAGTGCTAGTACAAGCTAGTATGTATAAAAATGATAGCAAGTGCTCACTGAAATCAAGCAGACAACATTCATACGAAGTGAAACACAAAAAGTGCCAGAAATGCAACACAAGACATGAAAGCAGGCTTACCCCAAAGCAAATGAGCTGAATGTGCTGACGACTCCTAGATGCAACATAGGATGTCAGAGCTGCAAGGTCAATGTGAGGAATGAGCTCTGCAACGTTCGGTTCATGTGTTTTGATAAAATTGAAGATGTCACGTGCATGCCACAAACATAAGAAGGGCGACACTTGGTGGGAGGTTTCTGAAATGGTCCTTGCATGCAACCTCTAGCTGCTAAAAATAGATCCCTGAATCAAGGGATGCCTTTGCATGCTGCCTTGGGAGAAGCATCCCATGCATGCAAGTCAGTTTTGCTCGGTCCTGGAGGGAACCAGTCAACTTAGCTGCACATGCAACAATCTGCTCAAATGCTGGGAGAAAATGCGCATTTCTGGAGGGAAGCTGGGCTAGCTGCCCAAAATATTTGCGCAATTTCTAGGTAGAGCAACTGACTGCTACTTAGGATTGCACAAATTCTGGGTTGAGAAGTCATGATGGGAAGAATTGCACAATTTTCTGGATGAATCCTGACAGGAAGAATTGCGCAATTATGGAGCCTAGCAGGCTGCCAGACAAAATTGTGCAATTTCTGGAGGGAAGGTTGGTTTCCCTCCAGAATTGTGCAATTTCTTGAGGGTGCTAATCAACCTGCAACTGGACCCGGAGGAACAACCTGTGAGGGGAATGCAACAAGTTCTGATGGACAGACTGTCATTGTGCAAGAAAATCACTTGTGTACTTGACGAAGCAAGACATGCTGCTATGAAAGGTTGGTAGGGAGGCTCCAAAACGAAGCTAAAGCAAAATTTTGGAGGGTGGTTGTAGCTGCTACAACACTTGACAACAGACTGGTAGAACTCCAGCTCTCTGAATGGACATTTTTCCTGAAAAGAAAGTCTAACACCTCCAGAAGTATTGTTCAGTACTCAGTTCATCTTGGATTCCACACTTGCTTGATTGTAATGTGTATCATCTGCCAAGATCTTAGTCGATTGACACACATTCCAAGACATGTCAACACAGTTGTTTCGATTGGGGTTGAGCGGTATATTGGTGCACAAACAGTATAGTCATCAGAGTCTTAGTTTCATCTCTGGTGCTACTCTACTGCCAGTAGGCCTAGACAGTACCTCGATGGAGTCACATAGGAACACAAGCATGGCTCCTCTGCCAGCGAGCCTGGTCAGTACCCTGGTGGAGTTACTTACATCACCTCTTTGCGCAGGAAGCCTTTCTCTTCTTTCACCTTATTCGTTTTCATTTTTTCAAACTTTTTTCACATTTTCATTTTTTTTTTCATTTTTCATCTTCGTAACTGTGCATAATAGTTATTCATTTCAGAGGCGGAAGAGGGATCCTGACTTATTGAGAGCAGAAGAGGTTGTTCCTATAGAGAAGTAGTTTATTATACCTTTGACGTGCCTGTTAAGGTTTTTCCCCTCACCTTACTTTACTTGACTAAGCTGCCAAGGGTTAACCCAAAAAATAACCGACTAGAGTAGGTGACACTAGCTAGTGCGTAAGTGTTGTGTTTTCACCAAGGTTCATTTCAAACAGTACGTATTTTCCATTGATGTATCATGGAGTAAAAGTACTAAGGTTGTCATACAAAGGCAGGATGACAAATAACCAAGTAGTAATAGATGCACAAGGCCTCTTGTACTTTGCCGAGCTTGTTTCAAGAGTCATACATGGTTTCATGAGAAATTAACCTATGAACAAAACAAGAAAACAAACACAAAGCAAAGCAAAAGTAAAAGCAAAAGTGAAAGCAAAGCAAGTAAGAAAACAAGCAAGCATACAAACAAACCAACAAAGCAAGCAAGCATGCAAGAAAATAGAATGAAAGTAAACACTACTCCTACTCTTAAGCTAATGGTGCATGGGCCATCTCATGTGAGGTGATACTTCCAATGTAGCCACTGACGCATTGGTTGGCCCATGTTAGTGAAGGCATGGTTTGCAAACATCACAGTTGCGCAAACCAACAAGCATGAAATATATAACGATGAAGACGGACACACTCTAAGACTACAAACAACCATAGAACAAAGATGAGTGAAAGCGCATGACATGCACTCTTTGGAGCTGCCATGGTGCTGTGCTACACTGCATGCAGATATTGAGTGTATGCATTCTCTTAACTGTGACATGCAAGAAAACGTGAGAAAGGTAGACCACTTATGTTGTGCATGTGTGCTTGTTGTGTAAGATTCATCCAATGCATGAGCGATGGGGTCATGTAGTTTGAGTGGAGGAAGCAATATATGGGTGTTTGGTTGATCTTCAATGCAAAGCAAAGAGTGATGAGGAGCCTTGAGTGTTTCAATAATTTCTTGATCAGAAGTGAAACCAACCTCAGGATAGTGAGGGCCTGACATAACCATCAACTCAGGCTAAAGTACCTCGACAGCCTGTGAGGTTTCGACTTCATTGACAGATGTATCATCATAGACCATTGTCTTAGATAGATTAATAAGGATTGAATCAACATCGTGATCGAATGAGGAAGTGGAGAGATCACGACAACCAAGATCAGAAAATTTAG
Source organism: Pinus taeda (assembly GCA_000404065.3). Classification (NCBI taxonomy): domain Eukaryota; kingdom Viridiplantae; phylum Streptophyta; class Pinopsida; order Pinales; family Pinaceae; genus Pinus; species Pinus taeda. The sequence continues at coordinate 102,067 of APFE031427091.1, forward strand.
GATGTTTGTCGGCATCCTCATGATTTGATGAATCATGTAGAGGGGTAGATGAGAAGCAAAGATGTTCACCCTATGTGTTTTCTGAAATGAAAGATAACATATTGGAGGGAATTTTGGAGGAAGATGTGTCCTCTCCACACTATAATGATACACTGACATCCGACGTGTCCTATGAATGATTGGAAGTAGAAACATCTGGAAATGGGTTTTCACAGGGAAAATCAGCAGTGGTAGAATCACAAGGGATGTCAGGATAAAGCGGATGAGGCGCAGCTAGAAGGGAGTGATCCTTCACCGTGGGTTCTTCTTTAGATTTTCACACACACTCATCATGAATGATGGCATAGGTTGGCTGCATAACACCAACTCCGTCGAAAACTTGATCCTTGTTCACAGCAGGTGAGGAGTCTGGAATGGAAGAAAACAAGACAGTACAATCCAGAGGATCAACAAAACACGGGGACGGAGGTTGAGGGAACGAATCCACGTGACAACCAATAGGCTTGTAATCCAAATCTGCACAGATATCAAGAGCAGGTGGGGTGGGAGGATGTGACAGTTCAACGGATGTGTGTGCATGATCTCCCACATCACTCCACGGTGGTGGAGCTGTTTGATGAGGTGAAGACGGACAATAACTTGTGACAGCAACTGTTCCTACCTGTGATTGCGCAGCTCCATCACCGAAGTGTGTTGAGCAGGGTTCAGATATGCGAAGAAGATACTCAAGTCTCCCATAAATAAATTCCCAATCAATTTCATCTTCAGGAAATCAATATGCAAGATTACAAAAGCATGTGTACAACTAATCAACGGATTCATCGGGTGCTTTTCGTAATTTCAGAATTTCTTGATTGAGTGCTTTATGGTTAAAGTGACTGAAAGCATGGTCTATCTCTGCGACCATATGAGCAAGAGAATGAATAGATTTTTTGAGCAGCAGGGCGCACCAGTGCATTGGGTGCCCTCAAAGCATGTAGATGAACAACGCGCAGGTCATGTATTCTTCAAGGATTCCATGTCTTTGGCATGAGCCTACAATGCCTAACATTTTCCTAACCAAGGCTACGTGGCCTCCACCATCATATGTTTTATGAGACAAGTTATCCGAGAGATTTTTCAAGATAATGAAGTCGTTTCCATAATACATGCAATCCGGAAGAGAACCTCTATAGGTAGTCATGATAGATGTGTAGAGATTCAAAACAGATGTGAGGACTCAACTTGTCATCTAGCCCCCCTTCTAATGTCAAAATTTTGACGGTGTTGGACCCGCCAACATGTAAGGGTATCTCCCTGGTAAGAAGTCCAATTAGACCTCAAACTGTTTGGTGTAGAAGTCCCAACAGTGGGTCATACGGTAATGCCTTGACCACAATTTCGCATAGAGGAAAGTAAGATGTCTGTGTTGGTAGCAAGGGTGTGACAGCTGCAGTAAGCTAAGGAAAGTGCATGAGAGGTTCTAACACAAAGAGGGTGAGGTGAGTGCGCCCCTTGGAAGCTTGTAATAATACTCATCTTTGAAGGGAATACACGAGCAAAGATGCATCACTGGTTGGAAAGCAAGATAGTTGGAAATCCAAGGTGATGTTCAAACCATCAACACATCTACAACAATATCTATAAAATTGCATACAAAATAGTTCATACACAAATGTGTAAGTTAAATCACATACATTGCTACAACAACCAAAATAGTCCAACTACAATAACAACATATGCATGAAAGTGTGTTGGCTTTGTTATATTAAGAAGTGTAAGTTCCAGTCATACAATACATCCATGTACCCCCACTAGTCCCAATAGTGGAACGTTACAACCACAACTGCCTGCTCCTCCAAAGAGATATACTAGCTCTGCGCATTGGAGAAGCCAAGGCCCGTTACAATATTGTCCAATATTTCTCTAAGATACTCCTATCGGAAGCTTGGATGACCAAAAGCCATTACAATGAGATATGAGGTTCTATTTATAGCAAAGGGTGGGGTGACCCTTGACATTCCCCTTTGTGATAGTTCGTATACCCTCATGACTCCTCATCTACTCTATGAATGTTACATCCAACTATGGACACTTGAACTTCCACTTGACAAGACGTTACATTACAATGCACATGTGCTCATGTGAGGCAAAATCGCTTGAGCAAGCCATGTAAGACATCACTGACACTCGGTCTATTGTGGTGAGACAAACTCTTTGACATGATTATGATGGTGAAGGTGGTGATCTGATGCCAAGCTTGGTTGTCTGTGATGGTGTGCATGCGCTCCATGATGACATCTTGTTGAAGCGAAATCTTGCCTCCATTGCATTTGGGTGCAATGGTATGGCTCCTTCATCCCACTTGTCTACTAGCATGCACATGAGCTTCTTGGGTGCAACCAAACCGGAAACACACTGATGCATAGTTTCTGTGATGATCTTCCAGTGTGTGCTAGTGGTCATGCACATCAACTATCAACTGCGTGTTCAGCTCTAGTCAAACTTGCTTCTTGTCTTTGCCTTGGTGAGTGTGCTAAATGGAGTGGGATTGCATGCGTGTGCACCATGACATGAATGATGTTGAATTCCCTTGCATGCGATCAACAACACTGCTCACCATGTCTACTTCATGCCAGCCGCTGGTTTAGATCTATAACTTGTACAAGCACAATTTCATCCATGAGTGCATGTTGCACCCAGTGTTATATATGTTCCTGCTACAACTCATTCTCTCGTGGGTCTGCTTGAGCTTGCAACTTTTTTCCACCTCTATGTTGTCGACAACCTCCCTCTTGCGTTCCTTGCATCCAGTGTGCTGCTTGCTATGATGTTGCTGTCGTCGTATCTTGATGTCTTGGTCTATGAACAAATTGATGTCTTCATAGGTAAGCAAGTTCATAGACACTTGATCGGCTGCATCCCCAAGTGTGCTCTAAACGGTGTCTTCAACTCTGCTCTCCTAGAAACAATTGTACCTGTGATGTTGAGAGGAAGATGAACACTTGCGATACCTGGAGACATGGGAACACTCATGGAAAGAAACCTATCAGTTGAAAACCAAAAGGAACTTGAGAGTTGACTTGCAACATACCTGTGTGATTGATCATGAAGGTTTCGCAATTTCGGCCGGGAGGTTGGGAGACTGACTGCCAAAATTACACAAGGCATAGTCTAGGCCATGAGGAGGCTGACTGACTGCTGGAACTACGCAATGCATAGTCCAACTTGGCCTATCGAGGACTGAAACTGTGCAATGTGCAATTTCAGTCAGTAGTGACATGCAACCGGCAAACCGCATTGCGCAGTTTATGGGGCCAACGGGACACTGCCTCCAAGAATTACGCAATGCAAGCCTAGAGGTCAGTGCCTATCTAGGATTGTGCAATTTCTGGAAGGAAGGCAGAGCCTTCGCTTCCGGAAATGCGTAGTGCTAGCCAGGCAAGGAATGGTCCGGGCCAAGGCAGGCCATTCTGGTCGACGGGCGATTGTAAACATAAGAAGTCTGAATAAATGGTGAGATGAGTGAAAATGAGAGTGAATGATCGTTCATGCAAACATCAAGTGCAAGTTTCAGAAAACGGGAAAGCATGCATGCGTGTGAAGCAAGTCGCTGCAATGACAACCGTCCATGAAAAACAATGTCATGCATGCGACAACAGTGAGATGCAAATGAAAACTGAAACGATGCTAGTACAAGCTAGTATGTATCAAAATGACAACAATCGGTCACTGAAATCAAGAAGACAACATTCATACGAAGCGAAACACAAAAAGCGCCAGAAATGAAACACAAGAGATGAAAGTAGGCTTACCCCAAAACAACTTAGTTGAATGTGCCGACAACTCCTAGATGCAATGTGGGTTGTCAGAGCTGCAAGGTCGATGTGAGGAATGATCTCTGTAGCGTTCGGTTTATGAGTTTTAATAAAATCGAAGATGTGACGCGCATGCCACAAATCTAGGGAGGACGACACTTGGTGGGAGGTTTCTGAAATGATCCTTGCATGCAACCTCCAACTACTAAAAGTAGATCCCTAAATTAAGGGATGCCTTTGCATGCTACCTTAAGAGAAGCATCCCATGCATGCAAGTCAGTTTTGCTCGGTCCCGAAGGGAACCGGTCAACTCAGTTGCACATGCAACAGTCTGCTTAACTGCTGGAAGAAAATGCATATTTATGGAAGGGAGTTGGGCTGGCTGCCCAAAAGAGATGCATAATTTCTAGGTAGAGCAGCTGACTGCTGCCCAGGATTGCACAAATTTTGGGTTGAGCAACCATGCTGGGAAGAATTGCGCAATTTTATGGATGAAGCCTGACTGGAAGAATTATGCAATTCTGGAGCCCAATAGGCTGCCAAACATAATTGCGCAATTTCTAGAGGGAAGGTTGGTTGCCCTCCAAAATTGCACAATTTCTTGAGGGAGCTTCTCAGCCTACAGCTGGACCAAGTCCGGAGGAACATCCTGTCAGGGGAATTCAACAAGCTCTGATGGACAGGCTGTCATTCTACAAGAAAATCACCGAAGCTTGTGTACTTGATGAAGCAAGACATGCTGCTGTGAAAGGTTGGTAGGGAGGCTCCAAAACGGAGCTAAGGCGAAATTTTGGAGGGTGGTTGTAGCCGCTACAATAGTTTCTTTCTATGTTTTTCACATTATGCAACCTTTTTTGTCATTTTATGAGCAAAATTGATCATTATTTATGAACAAGGATTGACTGAACTTTTATGTAGGCAGAGAGTGAAGAAACTTTGGAATTATATTATAGTGTTAATAATGAGATGTTTTGCATATTGTTCATAGTTGTAAAAAAATCAAATTGAGCCTTTTAGATGTTTCAGCGTGAGCCTTTGGGATGTTTCAGTGTGAACAAGTACAGTGTAATCCTCTTCATCTCTGAGTAAATCTGCTTTCGTGGGGATCATTATGGCCTACCAAAATGTATTTACATGAAGAATTTGTTTGATGCAACAGTTAACATTTGTTGCATATGCATAATGTGATACATTTGGCCATCCAGGTATGTCATATGTCCTTCTCTTAGTTTGTGATCCGTGTTTTACCACATGCCCTTCTCTTAGTCTATGATCTGTGGTAAGTGATCTGCGTTTACCATAAGACCTTCTCTTAGTCTATGATCTGTGTTTTACCAGTTTCTCTGATTCCAATTTTATTCCTATCAGGGTTAACAACCATGGCACAATGGAAGCAGAATAGCAGAATTATTAAACCTTAGGGAAGTAGTGAATTATTAAACATGTTCATCTATTATGCAGCCATAAATTTATATTTGAATATTGCTAACTAACATTGCATATCGGCAGGGACTACAGCTACGCAGTTTCCCCTTGTTATTGTATAGTAATTCTATAATAAATTGATTGACTATTAAGAAAGTAAGAAGGTACCTAATGCAAAGCATCATGTGAGGAGTTGATCTGCTTTTCACTCCTCGAGGAATTTTGATACCTTTCGAGTATTGACTTCATGCTTTACGTTGTAATTAATTGTACATTAATCAAGAACCAATAATCATGTTATTAAGAATGAAAATAAAATTATAAAATAAGAAATCTTGAAAATGAATCTCAAAACATAAATACATTAGAAGGGATTGGAGATGTCAAAACATGAATACATCATAAAAGATAGATTTCTATAGTTAGAGATTTCAGAGATTTCTATAGTTAAAGATTTCACGAAAAGAATTGTGTAATAGACTTTTAATTGAAAATTTATTACACAATTCTTCACTAGAAACCTTTAACAATAAATAAATCATATATTTTTAAAGTAAATAAAAAACTTAG
>APFE031427091.1:108994-123994 GCA_000404065.3 Pinus taeda
TTTAAATATATTTATAAAAAATTTAAAAACAACCCTAAGGTGTTTCTCATCTACCTGGATTTTTTTTTCTTGTCTATTTAAAATGTTTGGCTGTTTTTGGCTTTTTCAATTTTTACAAGTTTACTAATGCAAACCTGCTCTGCCACGTAGGTTTTCTAAATATTCATGGCAGGTCCATTCATTTCGGCTTAATTATTTTGTCAATGATCTAATTTCTGAAGTGGTAAACTAAAGACAAACAATAACCTCATACTTATGTAATTGTGATGATTATTAATAAAATTAGTTAATTATTTTGAGGCACTGACCTAAATCTTATTTCTCAATTAACCTACTAAATTAGTAGATGATATATTAATTTTATGTTTTTAATTTCCTTATTTACGAGCTGTTAGGTTTTCTGTGACTAATGTATTTTTGTCGTTGAAGTCCTTGGTTTCCTTGGCTATATAAATCGATTTATTAGACCAAAAATGAATCTGGGCCTAGATTTGAATTGTGGACGAAAAAACAAGAAGCACTGGATATTCTTGAGAGCATTGAAAATTCTTTCCACATAAATCTAAAACACAAATTTCTCCTCTTTAAAATCTGATAATCCACAACATATATAAATCACTGTTAATCACACTTTAATTCTCCTCTGATTTTATTTATTTACTCAATATTAAAAAATCCATCTCTTTTTGTTATACAAAATTTAGTAAATTTTTAAATATTCTATTATTATTTTGAACCTAATTAATTTCCCATGAGTATTGAAACCAGTGAGTGTGACAATTACTCTAACATTTTTCGCAATATCAGAAAAATAAGGTGATGAGCCTCATCATTGGGTAATTATATGGACTTTAATACACCTCCTAATTTATTCAAATCAACTCTTGTCTTAATTTATTGTATATTTTGATTGTATTTTGCTTAATGAGATGAGTCAAAGTGAGATATTATGCCTAGTGGACTAATGTGCATTGACTGCAGGTTTTTGAGAACAAATCATGGAAATTTTGGTTAATTAAGGGCTAAAACTCAAATGGGACAAGGAAGAGAGATTGTAGGAGGTAGATCCTCCTCATTTACTCCTCGCTCATTCGAATATTCCTCCATCAATCACACCAGCTCAGAGTACAAACAACCAAGCCATGGAGATCAAAAGGCAATCGAGCAAGTGATAGTTAAAGAGCTAGTTTATCTCGAGTTTGGAAAACGAGCCTCCCTAGATTTAAGGAAATTGTTAGATACTTCAGTTGTATAAATAAAGAGGCCTAGAGCCTCATTAGGATTCAATTTTTTGCTGTAAAAACACTACTCATTTTCAAGTTCAAGACTTTTGGAAGACATTGTTATGTAAGTTTCTGTTTTGATAATGAGAATGAGCATTTCCTTGATCCAGCGCTGAGTTGACTCAGAGGGCTGAACCTCTTGGGTTAGTGCCCAACCCTAGCAGAAAAGGCTCCTCTTCTTGTATTTGTATGTTTAGTTGATTTCAAAATTGAATTGTCTTTAGAATTATTTCGCTGCAAGTAGTTGTAGATTTGATTAGTTTGTTTCCATTTGTGCTTTACTTCAGCAGTAGCTTAGAAGAGATAAAGGAACATCAAAAAGCTGTCAATAGGTGGTTTTGGCCTCACTCCTTCCTTCAGGGATGATGGTTTGAGGAAAGAACTCCTATGCAACCCCGAAAAAGACAGAATTCTAGTTTCTCATGGAATTTAGGGTTTTCTGTACTTAGGCCAACATTTGATCAATTTGCAAGAGTATGATTTAGTTATCATTTCTTCTATCTTCAGTGTTACTTCAGATCTCATCAAAGTTTCATCTTACTCTACAAGTTTTCCTCATGCATGAAGTAGATAGCTAGCTCATGAAATTATGTTTTCCTTAGTTAATCGAAATCCTTCTCATTTACATGATTTATGGATAAATGTCAATGTTTGATGCAGTGCAGGAGTTTCAGTAGTACATAGAGATGTCATGATCAACAACCTCATCCCAATTTCATCTATCCATGTTCATTCTTTTCTTTCACTAAAACCCTCACCAATTTCATCATTTTACAATAATACTTCTCCAAGCTTGTTGAGCAAATCCAGCGATCTCCCAAATTTGGTTTTGAGTTCTGAAGTAGTCCTAGGCACTCCCTTGCCTCATTCCATCCACCAAACACCTTTCTTAAGCCTTCCATCACCTTCAACATCCATCCTTTTGCTCTCGACTGTATCTTGTAGGAATACAGGGGATTCCGTAGGTTTTCAGTACATCCTATAGAACGCATGAGGACATCATGTAGGTTGACCTATAGTGGCCTTTTTTGAGGCTGAATTGAGCGAAAAGCCCCTAGGAAGCTAGAAAAGGACCCCTGCTTGTCTCCCAAGCCTTCTGACCATTTACCATCATCCCTAAGCCACCTGCCACATCACCAAAAGAAATTAGCTTTCACACTTTCACGTAAAAAAGACAAAAAGAAAATTAGATTTATTTTATTCATTTACATGCACAACAGCAGAATGTTTGATGTTTTGAATTTGCATGCTTATGACGATAGGATTGCATACATGTTAACTTCGCATTCTTTTGAAGCAAATCCTCTTAGCAGATAGTTAGAAGAATGGTGTGTTTTAGCATTTGATTTCGGTCTTTTTCCTTGCTGTAGTAGACAAGCTTTCTCTTAATGTAGATTTCTCTTTTCCTCATTGGTGATCAAGCTTCTTTTGAATCCATAGAAGTTTGGTTTGAAACACCTTAGTGGTCTATCGCCATCTTAGCAGTGACAAAGAGTAGACCCTTACATTTACTTGTGTATACAACACTCTCACCTCCATGTTTGTACGAACCCCGAGTTGATAAAGTAAAGTTGGTAGCCCCAGGAGTTGCAGTATTCTTGCTGCAATATTGGTGCTCATCACTTTTTGGCACCGTTGTCGGGGAGGTGTCTGAGTAATATGTGATTATTGATTTTCTTTCATTTCTTATCTTTGACATTCTGCTATTAGTTTCATTTCTGCAAAAGTAATCTAGTTTGCTTTCTTTCCTTTCTACAAGTGAGATTTCGTTCAGACAGTTAGTTTCCATTCAGTTTGTAATTTCAATTTTGCAATTATTTTCAAAGCTTGAAAAAACATGAAACAAAACAAAAACACTTCTTTCATGCCTCGTAGGAATAGGGATAACTTATTTCTGCCAAATACCCCCACCGTTTCAAACAACTAACCTTCCCTCTTCTTCGGTGACTGTGAATTGGAGGAATCCTTAGGTGAACAACCATAAATATTTGAAGAGCCTATAGCGGGAGAAGAAGAAGAAGAACCCATTCCAACTGAGCCAATGGTTGAAAATAGAAATGACAGAGTCAATAGAGAAAGAGTTGAGGGTGCCCTTCCCATCTTAGAAACTAATGGGGATACCAAGATGAATAATATAAGCCCCTTTGTTCTTCCTCATTTCCATGGCCTGACCGCAGAAGATCTAGACACTTTCTTGTTTGATTTTGCTATCATATGCAGAACCTATTACTACACCAATGATGAGCAGAAGTTGAAACTATTCCCATCAACTCTCAAAGATGTAGCTTTGCACTGGTTCATGAGTTTACCTAAGGATAGCATCACAACTTGGGCTCAGATGTAGCAAGCCTTCAACAACAAGTATCAACACTACTGCAGGTCCAAAGACACTAAAGAAGAATTTTTTGGGATGACCTTAGGGCATGATGAATTCCTAGAGGATTATGAAGAAAGATTCCAGCTTAGCTACAAAAGGTCTAGGTGCACACTTGATCCTGAGTCGCTGAAGTTAGTCCTGCTTAGAGGGATAAGGGAAGAACTTTTGGATACCCTAAACCTACTAGCAGGAGGGGACATCTACCGACTACCCTATGAAGATATCAAGATTGTCTTTAGGAATCATTCTAGGGTAGCCAGGAAAAAGGGCAGGGGTAGTCAACCTATGGCAATTCCATCATCTTTCAATACATCCATCAAAGGTGAAATTGGAAATATGTTGGAAGATTTCAAGAGTGAGATATTGCAAACCCTTGCCCTACAGATGGACACTATGCACATCAAGAGAAAGTAGGAGGAGGCAGACAGAGCCTTAGCCATTTTCTACCCTAGATGCATAAGGAGGCACCCTAGGAATGAATTTCCATTGAACTTGATTGAATTCTGCTCAGTCTGTGACAAAAACCACTCCACAGAAAAGTTCCCTTCTCTACCTAGACTAAAAGCTATGTATCAGGGAACTGAAGTGGTGAATGAACATCTCTGCTACATAAATCAAAGGAGACCTCATGGGCCTCGACCATACCAGCAGGGCATGCAAGGGTCATCCCATGCCTATTACAACCCCAACTAGACCACATTCATTCACTCCTGGGCTCCCCTACTCATCCTCCCTGGTCTACTCCTCCTCCTTGGTCCTTTGCACCTCAGTACCATTCTTAGCCGACGATCCAGTCATTTCATCCATATGCTCCACCACAACCTCAGTGGAATGCACCGCCCCAGGGGTTGAGGCCCCCATACAACAATGCTCCAGATTTATTGCCTTCACCACCTACTCAACCACAAATTTTACACCCTGCTCCACCTAAACAACCCCATATGCCTGCCCAGCCAAATCCGAACCCAAACAACAGACAAGCACATCAAGTATAAAGTGGAGAGACATCATATCCTACTTATGTTGTGGAGATTCAGGAAATCAACTTGAGATCTGGGAGAGTACTCCCGGACAACCAACCTCTACCTCCACCTAGGGAGAGTGAGAAAGAAAGAGAAGAAAACATGCCTAGAGTAAATCCACCACACTTTCCTGAGATATTAACTCAACGAATCCATCCTACCCCAGAAGAGATTGAACTTCTGGGACAATTGAAAAATCTATGTGTCAAAATTCCACTTCTCCAAGCCTTAAAGGATGTACCTATTTACAACGAGTTGATTAAGGAGAAGTGTTTCAAACATCCAGGGAGGTGAAAAAGAGACACCCCTACCATTAATGTCATTGGACAATTGTCCAACTTAATGTTGGGGTAGGCAATTTTCCCAAAGTATTTGGACCTTGGAAGCCCTGTAGTAGATGTGCACATCAATGGCACCATTGTCCCACACAATTTGTTTGATCTTGGAGCTGCCATTAATGTGATGAGTAAGGACACCATGCTCAAGTTCAATCTCCAGGGTTCATTAAGAAATACCACAACAGTCTTGCAACTTGCAGACCATTCCACAGTGACCCTTGAGGGGATTATGGAGGATGTGATGGTCTCCATTGACTCTTGGAAGTACCCTACAGATTTCCTAGTTCTCCAGCCTAAGTCCAAGCTTACTGGTTACCCTTTAATCCTTGGGAGGCCTTGGTTAGCCACTGTTAATGCCTACATTAGCTGCAGGGCTAGAAATATGACTATAAAAAATGGGCATATGTCCAAGCAGTTAGTTTTGTACCCTCCTGCTTAGCCATCTCTAGAACATGACTTACCTTTATGGCTAGAGGAGGAGGAAGAAGATGAAGTTTATTCAGCCCAACTCTATACCTTAGAAACAACCATGGGAGGAGGACAATCGGATGAAGATGATTTGATTGAACACATACTCCAAGTCCAACTCCCAGCACATTGTCCTTAGAGTAAGTAGTAAGGGAAACCTAGAACAACCATCAAATTGATATATGCTTAGCTTATTCAAACCCTACCCGTGTCAAAACCATAGAATTCGGCCTTGAGAGAACTTTGAAAATCAACCCATCTCTTTCTGTACACCAAGAAGAAAAGTTGTGCAACGTGCTAAAGGAACATCTGGATGTCTTTGCTTGGAGTTACAAGGAAATGAAGGGAGTGCACCCTTGGTGTGTACTCACCACATTTATATCAAAGAAGGTTGCAAACTAGTTTGACAACCCCAAAGGAGAATGAATCTAGCTCTCAAGAATATAGTCAAAGAAGAACTGCAAAATCTGCTAGATGCAAGACTCATTTACCCTATCTCGGACAGTGAGTGGGTCTCTCCTTTGGTATTGGTTCCAAAGAAAAATGGGAAGTGGAGGATTTGTGTCGATTACAGAGAGTTAAAAAAAAGCAACAAAGAAGGATCATTTCCCTCTACCTTTCATTGACCAAGTGCTAGACGGTCTGGCGGGGAAAAAGTTTTTCTCTTTCCTAGATGGGTTCAGCGGATACAATCAAATCTAGATCAGCCCGAAAGACCAGGATAAAACCACCTTCACTTATCCTTTGGGTACTTTCACCTATAGGGTCCTTCCTTTTGGCCTATGCAATGCCCCTGCCAGTTTCTAGAGCGCAGCCTTGAGTATCTTTGCCGAGCTAGTCCATGATGCAATAGAAATTTATATGGATGATTTTACACCCTATGGGTGTGATTTCTAGGAGGCTTTTTGCAACTCAGGTAAGGTGTTGAAAAAATGCATTGAAATGAACCTGTTCCATAGTATCAAAAAATGTGAGTTATTGATGATTGCAGGGGCTGTTGTAGGTCATTCAATATCCCAACAAGTACTGTAGGTGGACCCAAACAAAATAACTATCATCCAAAAGGTCCCAACTCCACAAAAATAGAGAGATGTCAGAAGTTTTCTAGGTCTAGATGGATACTATCGAAGGTTTATAAAAGACTTTAGCAAGTTAGCTTCTCCTTTATTTGGGTTGTTGGCCAAAGACTTTGAATTTGTATGGTCAGCTATCAAGAGGCCTTGGACACCTTGAAGGACAAGTTTACCACCTCACCTATTCTCTGAGGCCCAAATCAGGCCCTTCCTTTTCATATACATGTTGATGCCTCACACAAAGCCATAGGAGTAGCTCTAGGCCAAATAGATGACAAATTGCCTTACGTCGTTTACTTTATCAGTAAGAATCTATCAAAGGCTGAACTGAACTACACAGTAACCGAAAAGGAGCTCCTAGTTGTTGTGCATTCATTAAAAAAATTTAGGCATTACATTACAGGTTACCAAACATTTTTACATATTGACCATGCTGCAATTAAATATTTGATGAATAAACCTGATGTGAATCCATGGATTATTATATGGTTACTTTGATTACAACAGTTTGATCTAACTATTGTTGATAAGCCTGGCAAGGAAAATGTTGTTGCAGATTTTTTATCCAGATTAACTTTTCCTGTAGGGGAGGAAATAACGGTTGATGATCAGTTACCAGATGAACACTTATTCGCCATTTCAGTTCTCTCTCCATGGTTTGTTGACATAGAAAACTATTTGGTGTCTACACAGTTCCCACTAAATTTGTCCTCCAAAGAGAAAAGCTAGATTGTGAGGAAGAGCACCCCATTCACTTGGTTTGGGGGAAACCTCTTCAAACTAGGCCCATATCAAATTCTGAGAAGATGTATCAAGGAGGAGGAATTCTTTGACATCCTTTTGACCTGTCATGATGGGCCTTGTGGAGGTCATTTTTTAGCGAAGAGGACAACATTCAAAGTGTTACACACTAGTTATTATTGGCCCACTCTTTATTAGGATGTGAGAAGATATACTAGTCAGTGTGACCGATGCCAGAGGATGGGAAAGCCTACTCCAAGATGAAATGCCTCTACAACCTCAAGTGACTTTCGAGCCATTTGACAAGTGGGGAATGGATTTCATTGGAGCTACTGACCCTCCATCCAAGCAAAAGTAGTACATCATTATGTGCACTGACTATATGACCAAGTGGGATGAAACAAAGGCAATCAAGGCAACAACATAGGAGAAGGTGGGTGAGTTCTTAAGGGAAAATGTATTTTATAAGTTTGGGTACCCTAGAGAACTGGTCACTGATCAAGGCAACTAGTTTACTTCCAACATGATTGAAGACTTGTTAAGCTAGCACAAGATCAAGCATAGAACATTCACTCCTTATCACCCACAAGCTAATGGGCAAGTGGAGGTGACCAATAGAGCATTGGAGGGAATCCTAACTAAAGTGGTTAGTAGCAACAGAAAATTTGGGCAGATATATTAGTTGAGGCCACCTGGGCCTACAACACCACCTCGAAGACCACCACTGGATTCACACCCTATGAGTTGGTCTACGGGAAGAAGGCCCTGATGTCCATTGAATTTGAGTACAATACATTGAGGATGGAAGCCCAACTAGATCTATATCTCAGCGATGCACAAAAAGAGAGATTGCTCCAACTGAATGGGTTAGATGGGTTTAGAATGCAGGCCCTCCTGCACACATAGGTGACTCAAATTTAGAGGAAGATTTGGCATGACAAGAACATCAAGGACAAACAATTTCAAGAGGGTGATTGGGCTTTGTTATATGGTTCCAGATATAAATATTTTAAAAAGGGAAAGTTAAGTACTAGATGGTTAGGGCCTTATGTCATAGAGAAATGTCATGATAATGGTTCAGTGTAGATTAGAACCATTGATGCAGAGGCCATTCCTTTACTTGTTAATGGGCACAGATTGAAGGTTTACATGAAGCCATTGATGGTATCAGCAAAACAGTTATGGTGGTGGAGCAAGTCTCATCTTCTACCCCATCAAGTCACTAAAAAAATAAAATAAAAAAGAGAAAAAAATAAGGAGACTGAGGTGAAAACCTCCATGAGGCACCTGAGTCCCAATGTTGGGTTGAAAACCTCTTGAGGCAGCCTAATGGTGTCAAAAAAAAAAGAGAGAAATAAAAAGATATCTGGGTGAAAACCTCTTTTGAGGCTCCCAAGGGAAGTAGCTAGGATGAAAACCTCTTGGAGGTAGACTAGTTGCTTTCAAAAAGAAAAAAAAGAAAAAAAATAAAAAGAGAGAATTTTTTTTTAAATAATTGTTTGTAGGTTAGCAGGAGGAAGATCAGAGCAACAAGAAAGGATCAAAAGCAACCTATCTAGTTCATGTTTTTATTTCTCCATTCATTATCTTTCATCATTCCATCATTCCCTCCATTTTTCCACTCATTTAGCTCAGTTTACAAGGGTTCTGTGTTTTCTATAGGATTCCCTGAAAACCTACAAGATGATCCTGTAGGAATTATAGTGGATTGGGAATCCCAAAGGTAGTAACACTAGAGCAAGGGGATTACCTACCCATGTCAAAAAAAAACTATTGTAGGAATTATAGTGGATTGGGAATCCCAAAGGTAGTAACACTAGAGCAATGGGATTACCTGTCCATGTCAAAAAAAAACTACTTCACCATCTCATCACCATACCTCTCTCCACCAAGATCGGCCCTACATTCATTAAAAAAAAAAAAAATTTCGTAAAATTATTGTTTTCAAAGTAAAAAATAGAGAAAAGAGGATGAAGACAAAGAACAAGGGACAACACCTGAAGGCTATATCTCTCATTCGCAAATCCCTATACCCCTTCTCTACCCATTTCAGCCATCCTCATGCTCAAGAAGTGAAAAATGATTAAAACATTTTGAGGGAGAAGCAACTATAGGACATCCTGTAGGAAATCCTGTAGCAGCCTATTCCATAAAACAAAAAATCATAGGTTGCAGTCAGCTTCAAGCATGGAGATCCACAGGTCAAATAAGCTCTTCCAAAGCTTAACAATGGCATCAAGATCATCGACATCACCACCAAGTACCTTCACATCAAATAAAAATATCAGAGGACAATAAAAAGAAGAAGGAGAAAAGCACACACATCAAATACACAGCAAGGACTTCATTCTTCAATCAACAACATCAAGGCATCATTACCACAGGTAAGTATCCCTCTTCCACTCTCTCGTAGCATAATATGATCAAACATGTAAAAGTTGTGAAAGAGTTGGTTTATAAGGGAAAGGTGGCCAGTTAACTTGGCCACCTTCTCTCATTTAAGGAGGAGAAGATAGTTAGTCCTTACACACATGGCAGCAGTCAAGTCAAGGAAAAGGAGAGATGAGGCTAAAAGTGGTTAAGCTACGGATGCCTGAAGTGGGGGTTGATTATGAGGTAAGGAGAATGATGATGTGGTAGTGGGACCAATGGTCCAAAAATGGATACTTGTACCTCGGCTGCCAACACACCACCCCACTCAAATCACCCATATGAGGAAATAAACGCCGATCCCCATGTATAAAGGCATTCACATTCTCGAGTCTACACACTAGCAAACTTGCTCTCGACCCTCAAGCAGTCTACATGAAAGGCAGAATTCGTTTTTTTCCTGCGCAGGAGCACCTACAGAATCCTACAGCAAATCCTAAAGGATCCTACAGGATACATAACAACACCTATAGGATTGCAAGTGAACAGTTTTATAAGGGAAAAATAGAGGTTGGCTTCATCAAGCAGTGATAAGGAGGTAGGCTCTATACTTTCGCACATTTTCCGAGTGAAAATAATATAGGAAATTCTTCTAGTTTAGTTAAAAAGATTGCAGTTTAGGGGATTTGTATACACAAAATTTTCAATTAAAATTCCTCATTCATTAAATTTGGTATCACACATATACAACCCTCCATCCATCAGAGAAAATGATAGGGTGATTTAATAAAAGGGAACCCATCAACACAGTGAGGATTCATCAACACCCTCCTGTACTAGAGATATTCATAAGGCACAATTGGATGGGTTTCTTTGAAAAATTAAGGGAATATGATGATGAAGTATCTAGAGATTTTGCTCTCTCCCTCATTCCACTTACTAGGACCCATCCCACTGTTGTGGTGAAAGGCCTTTCTATATAACTCACCCCTAAAATCATAGGTAGAATCACCACCCTTCCTTTAGGGATGCCTTGGAGAAAGGAGGATAAGGGAAATAGCCAAATTGCAAAGAAGAAAGTATTTTTAGAAGGAGAGCAGGCCATGGAAGACAGAAATGGAGTTAGAAGAGCAAGCCTACCATATCCCTAGAATGAAATTAGCTACCACCTTATTAAATATATATCATGTGAAGGTAGGTACAATGTGGTGTATGGATACCATTTTAGGCTTCTCCAAGAGTTGAGGTTTGGAGCAGACACACTTCCTCAAAACAGACTCAGCATACCCTACTTCCTTCTTTAATCAGTAATAGATATGAGCATTAAGGTGCAGGAAGGAAACCATCAACAGCTAGCCCATCATGGGTTAATTAGACTTATCATAGAAGATTCCCTCCAAAACCTCAGAATCCCTATCACATGGCTAATTTTCAAAGACATGCAGACAGAGGAAGCCATAAAATCCCTTGAATATGACAAAAGCCCCACTTCCAGTGAAAATGATGAAGAAGAAATTGAAAAAAAGGAAGAAGAAACAGAGAGGGATGAAGAGGAAATAGAGGAGGAAGAAGAGGAAGAAAAGGAGAAGGAAAGTGGTGAAGAGGCAGAAGAGGATACAAAGGAGGAAACTGATGAACAAAGTGAGGAACTACAGGGAGAAGAAAAGGAGAAAGACAAGAGTGAAAAGGAAAATGGAAAAGGGGAGATAGAAGACAAGGAAGAACAAAGGTCTACAATGTGAGGAAAATAATGGGAGGAATCACCCAAGGTATCTCTAGAACCCACTAAGAAAGAGGTAGCACCTACCCTCACTGCCCTTAGTATCCCTATCAAATAAAATGGGAAGAGACAGAGACAAACTCAATTGTACTTTAGGACAAGAAAATATACAAGAATAAGGCAAGGAAAACCTCAAACTCCCACCAAGGTTCCTATTGTCAGAAGACTCACCAAACAACAGCAAAAGATAACTCCTCTTATGAAAACTCAAGGAGAAGGATCATGAGGACAAGCCTCTCCCAAGTCTCCTATCACTTATGTTAGGAGGCCCATCACTAGATATGCCTCATCTAAAGGAAAAGGCCTCCTACAAGATACATAGAAGGACCTACAGGAAGCAGAGGCAATCCTACAGGAAATTCTGCTAAACCTACAGAAAACTCAAAAATTGGACAAAGAAGGGAGTATGCAGCAAGAAACAAAGAAGGAGGATCCAGAGCTGAGGGAACCTAGTCCTCAACCTAACTTTGACTCCTACTACAGGTTCATTGAAGGGGGTAGGGTCATTGCACAGAAAGTTTTTATCGCCTTATTCTTTGAGCTTGAGAAAGAAAGGGCAAGAACACATAGATAGATGCAGATTGCCAAATCCAAAGGAGTGGAGGACATAGGTCACATGGAGGAAAAAGTTAAAGAGATGGGAAGAGAACTAAGTAACTTGAGGGATAGAGAGGAAATGATGAAGGCTCAACTGGAGGCAGAAAATGCATGATTAAGAGGACAACTACAAGAGAGGGAAAATCAATTGGCATCCATGGCCAGTTTATCCTTAGAGGAAATCCAGTGTAGGACGCCAGCTAACTCCTATGCATTGTACCTTAAGGAACAAAGGATGTAATTCCAAATAAATACTTTAGCATAGGGAGGCACTATGCCATTCTAGGATTATAAACAATTCATTGATCTTTGTGATCAAATCACATTGGGCTATAATGCTAAAATGGTTGAGTTCTACCTACATAACTTAGCCTTGACAGATCTGAATGTGTGAGACCATAATTCAAAACTAAGGGACTTACAGTTGATGGCTTTGGCATCATGGATGAACCATGGGGAAGAAAGGGCTGCAGAAATGAAGAAAATAATGGCAAGGGAAGAAATAGAACCTCTCATGATAAGAGTCGAGTAGTCAAATCCAATGTTTGTCATCAACACACATAACTTGATTGCAGATGACCCTCACCTTGCAACTAGGTACCTTTCTGCCCAAGAGAAAGAAATCACACACTTTGAGGACATGTTCATGCTGTTAGGGGATGACAAAATGCAAGATTTCAAAAGGAGATGGAATGCTTTTCCCTACAGTTTGTTAATCAAAGTACCATTCTCCTCAAAGAATGAGAGAAGCACTGAACAGGACACCCATGTACAAGCAAGCTCTCCAAAGACTCAAAGTCAATTGGATTGGCTTGAGACTCAGTCCACCACTCCTCTTAGGAATGTTGGAAGGAAGGAAGGAAGGGGAATAAAGAAAGCAGTGGGAGGAGATAGAAAGGAAGGCAAGATTCTGTGCACATGAAGAGTAAACTACAACAAAAGCATGGGATGTCAGGGAGGCCACTAGAGAAATGAAAGACATGGATATAGATTGAGTTGCCAGAGGATGAAAAACACTTTCAGTAGGGGGGTGATGATGAGCCTCATCATTGGGAAACTATATGGACCTTAATACACCTCATAGCTTATTCAAATCAACTCTTCTCATAATTTATTACATATTTTGATTGTATTTTGCTTAATAAGATGATTCAAAGTGAGATATTATGCCTAGTGGACTAATGTGCATTGATTGCAGGTTTTTGAGAGAAAATCATGGAAATTTTGGCTAATTAAGGGTTGTAACTCGAATGAGACAAGGAGGAGACATTGTAGGAGGTAGATCATCCTCATTTAATCCTCACTCATTCGAATATTCCTCCATCAATCACACTAGCTCATAGTACAAACAACCAAGTCATGGAGATCAAAAGGCAGTCGAGCAAGTCACAGTTAAAGAGATAGTTTATCTCAAGTTTGGGAGCTGAGCCTCTCTAGATTTAAGGAAGTCGTTGGAGACTTCATTTATATAAATAAAGAGGCCTAGAGCCTCATTGGGATTCAAATTTTTGCTGTAAAAACACTAATCATTTTCGAGTTCAAGACTTGTGGAAGACATTGTTATGTAATTTTCTATTTTGATAATAAGAATGAGAATTTCCTTGATCTAGCACTAAGTTGACTCAGAGGGTTGAAGCTCTTGGCTTAGGGCCCAACCCTAGCAACAAAGGCTCATCTTCTTGTATTTGTATGTTTAGTTGAATTGTCTTTATAATTATTTCATTGCTAGTAGTTGCAGATTTGATTAGTTTATTTCCATTTGTGCTTTACTTCAGCGGTAGCTTAGAAGAGATAAAGGAACATAAAAAAGCTATCAGTAGGTGGTTTTTGCCTCACTCCTTCCTTCATGGATCATGGTTTGAGGAAAGAACTCCTATGCAACCCCAAAAAGATCGAATTCTAGTTTCTCATGGAATTTAGGGTTTTCTGTACTTAGCCCAAAATTTGATCAGTTTACAAGAGTAGGATTTAATTATCATTTATTCTATCTTCAGTTTTACTTCAGATATCATCAAGTTTTCATCTTATTCTGTAAGTTTTCCTCATGCATGAAGTAGGCAACTAACTCATGAAATTATGTTTTCCTTAGTTAATCAAAATCCTTCTTGTTTACATGATATATGGGTAAATTTAAATGTTTGATGCAGTGCAGGAGTTTCAACAGTACATAGAGATGTCATGATCAATAACCTCATCCCAATTTCATCCATCCATGATCATTCCTTTCTTTCACTAAAACCCTCACCAATTTCATCATTTCACAAGAATACTTCTCCAAGCTTGTTGAGAAAATCCAGCCATCTCCCAACTTTGGTTTTTAGTTCTGAAGTGGTCCTAGGCACTCCCTTGCCTCATTATATCCACCAAACACCTTTCCTAAGCCTTCCATCACCTTCAACATCTCTCCTTTTTCTCTCGATTGTATCCTGTAGGAATACAGGGGATCCTGTAAGTTTTCAGGACATCCTGTAGAACGCATTAGGTCATCTTTTAGGTTGACTTGTAGTGGCTTGTTTTGATGCCGAATTGAGGGAAAATCCCCTAGGAAGCTAGGAAAGGACCCCTTATTGTCTTCCAAGCCTTCTGACCATTTACCATCATCCCCAAGCCACCTGACACATCACCAAAATAGATTAGCTTTCACACTTTCACATAAAAAAAAGACAAAAAGAAAAACAGATTTATTTTATTCATTTACATGCACAACAATAGAATGTTTGATGTTTTGAATTTGCATGCTTAGGACAATAGGATTGCATACATTTTAACTTAGCATTATTTTGAAGTAAAGCCTCTTAGAAGTTAGTTATAAGAATGGTGTGTTTTAGCATTTGATTTCAGTCTTTTTCCCTTCTGCAGTAGACAAGATTTCTCTTAATGTAGATTTCTCTTTTCCTCATTAGTGATCAAGCTTCTTCTGAATCCATAGAGGTATGGTTTGAAACACCTTA
>APFE031427091.1:128994-131818 GCA_000404065.3 Pinus taeda
TCATTCACGCTAGTCAGGTAGTCTCAGTTTCATTTAGGCAGGTCGAGTTGTGCCAGTTTGAACTGCACCCATTACCCTAGCTCCCCCAACCAGTCAATGTGAGAGGAGTCCCCTTATCCTAATTAAGGTAATTACTTTATTATATTTCTATATTGGTATACAAGTTTTTAGTAATTTTTTTGGCTTAATTTTTTTGTTACAACATGTTCTACATCTAATGTTTATAATGATTCATTTTTTGTTGCAATATGTTCTACCTCAATATATTTTGAACAACTTTGACAACAACATAAAATAAGTTATATATGATATTGTAAAATACATTACATAACAATTCCTATGCAAAATGTTACATGTGGAACTTGTTGGCACGTGTTTCAATTATAATGTATATAATTTTATATTGAAACTTAAGATTTTCTTGCATCATGTGTAGGTGGTTGTCATCTAAATAAATCCATAAAGAAGATATAAAGTATTAGAGGAGTGAAATTCACAGGCTGATGTGTGAAATGAAAAATACCTACCTTCAACATTTTTCAATGCACAATAAAACTACCTCATACACAAAAAATAGATTTAAATGTGAGGACATGTACACACAAGGTCAGTGTGGATGGTGGAGAGACATTTGAAGTCATTGAGATATTTTTTAGACAAAGAGCTTGCTTTGAGGGTTCTATAGTGGAGGGAGATATGCTATATCAATCCTTGGTGTATACTAGTCAATATTTTCCTAAATTAGCAGTATATATAGATGTGCATTTGATTTTATATGTCCACTCCATCAACGAATTCAAAGGGGAGGTCTTGTTGGGGAAAGGTAGAAAGAGGAAAGTGAAAGGTAATTAGATGGTAGATATCTATAATAATATTGATTAATTGTTTTTATCTATATCATACTTATTTAATTTGTAGTTTTCCATCAATTATTAAGCTTTACCATTGTACCTAATTATTGATGAATTATATTTTTTCATACAAGTGGTCAAGAGTGGGATACATTACATTTATACATTGAAAACAATATTGATTGGATAAAGGTATGGATAAAATTATGCATACATTATACTATGGTGGGTTATCATAGCAATGAGTGGCTATATTGGTTAAAGAGGCTCATCTAAATCAAGATACCAATCTTACGTAGAGGGAAACTGATTTAGCATATGGTTTAAAACATAAACATGCAAGTATATCCACCTACATTTTTTAATTTCCATTATATTAATGCATGTAGTCTATTATTTTTATAATATTCATCAAGTATAAATATGCTTATTAATTGACAATGCATTTTTTATGTGTTGGGAATACTGTAGTTGAAACTCCACAATGATATGTGGTGCAATGGCTGTAAATTTCACATCAAAAAGTTGGGTGACAAGAAGGAAACCTCTAATTATGGAATAAATGTAGTCTTTTAGGTCACTAATTTATTCACTAGAAGTGACAAACTTCTACAGGTAGGCTAAAAATAGATACTATGGGTATTTGGAAGATATACATGAGTGTGACTTTAAATCCATTAAATTAGTCTTATTCAAGGTCAAGTGGTACTTTTTATAAACAAATGAAAGTGGTCCTGAAATACCTAATATTGAGCATGTTAATAGATTTACCATGGTTAATACAAGGATTCTTGAGTTAACTACAAAGCCTTATGTTCTTCCAAGCCAATGTGAGCAAGCATTTTACTCAAAGGTTCCAAGTAAAGTGGGTTGGTCATACATTTTTAGATATGATATTTTGGCAAGATGAAGGCTTGGAAAGTATAATGTAGTGGAAGAAGATGATATGAAGAAGAAGATGATGTAGAGTTGGAGTAGTTAGATGTTATGGACCAAGGGGTAGAAGAAGATGAGCTAAATGTAGATGATAATGTTCTTGATGATGATATCAACAATAAACTTATTGAAAATGGATCTGTTGATGATGTTTCAATTGTCAATGCTTTCGACATCGATTTTGAGATGGATGATATAGATGTGGAGTTGGATGAAGGAAGATCAATGATATTGAATAGTTGTAATGTAGGAGCTGTTTGATTCTATATTTTCTATTATTTATTCTAAGGTTTTTTTTTATGGGTTGATTACGTGTTGTTAAATTTTATGCCATTTTGTATGTACTATTGGTTGGTTAGAAGTCATTGACCTTGATTTCTCTATTAGCCCACAAAGCTATAACCTCCTAACTCATATTGAACATGTGTTGTATATTTGTTAGGGTGGTAAGGGGGTTATACATAACACATATTGTAGACAAATATTAATATAAAGTATATTACAAATAAATAAAAAATAAAACACACAAAAACAAATTTAAATGTACAAAACAATCTAGTGCTAAATCCCATAACCAAATAAACCCACTCACAAAGCTGATGAGAACTACACTGATTGAACCCACTTCCTAGTAAAGACAATGTACAGAGGATAAATCTTCTCAAATTTGCATTGGACCAACCCCGCCTATCATTGTCAATAAGGAGAGTGCACAAAGGAGAAACCCATTGACATTCTACTTTGATCAACCACACTTATTGTAAGGAAAGCGTAGAGAGTAGAATACCCATCTAAGGATACAATGACCCCACATTTGCTTCTAAGGAGGGATTGACCCCACAATGTCTTTCTGTTGTAGCGGCTATAACCACCCTCCAAAATTTTGGCTCGCATGCAAATTTCAGAGCCTACCTTGGATCCTCCAATCAATTGTTCCTTGGTCACTTGTTGGTAAGATGATGATCTCAATATCCCCTCCTTGATCTTAAGAGTTGTTCATGTTCTCATGTTTATGCAACATGTGTCATATTTTGGCA
>APFE031427100.1:0-15861 GCA_000404065.3 Pinus taeda
TTGCAACCCCGAACTTCAAACTTCGAATTCTCTTCTCCGTATACTGTTCATAGCTCCGATAAACTAGGCTTTGATAAACTAGGAACTGATACCATGTAGAAATTTCTCTATAGATCAGCTAACTTTGATACCATGTAGAAATTTTCTCTAAGATCAACTAGCTTTGATACCATGTAGAAATTCTACAACTTCTCTACAAATCTACCTCTAAGATCATGTAGAAAATCTAACTGGAGATTAACCCAATAATGCAATATACCAAAGCAAAATACTATGATCTACTTCTATTATCAATTTACGGAAGCTTAAAATATCGAGCTGAATCAGAGCTGAATAATATAACCAAAAGAAGAAGAATCAATCATTCAAGACACATGAAAATACTTTGGGGAAAGCCTCACCTAAAAACCCCACTATCTATATTATCATACAAGGTGAAAATACATCAGAATTATACAAAGCCTTAGCTCTCACAGCTAGCCAGCTCTCAGTACAATCCTCCTGGATGCTCACAGGAAAACATGGCTTCTCACAAGCCTTCCTCTTTGCCCTCTAAGCCCCTATTTCCTTACGCAGTTCCTCTATGATGATCCCCTTCACCCAGTGGAACACTGCTCTCACACACTTCTCTAACACATTGTCAGAACTGCACAATCCTCAAGGAACCTTACCTTGACTACATGCATGAGTTTCCTTTATGTGAAAACACATGCAACTGGTAGTACATTGTCCTTGCCATTTAGCTCAATTGGGCCTTTCTTAGAATAAACATTCATGAGTTTCTGATGAGGGAATCTTTAGTTATCTGGAGTACACTAGTTGAATGCATGCATGCATCAACTAACTGATAACTCACAATTAGTTTCTCAAATAGTTTGGAACTAATTTAACTAGACTTAACTCGGTAAACTGAGCTAACTAATTACAACTCAAATATAACTTAGTTTTATCTCGTTAATTAAGGGATAATATCCTTATTTTAATGGATAACTCTTGCATGACTTCAGAAAGACTTCTAACTTGAATTTCTACTCCTAACTTCAATTTCTCCAACTAATTAATCCATAATGAATTAATTGATTATTTTCAAGTAGCTGGTGAGACTAAATTCGATTTTCATTCACAATTTTAATTCAAGGACAAATTAAAATTGGAATATTTTGGATTCTATTTTTATCATTTCTTGTTGCTAATTTCAACAGTGTTAATAAGGTACCTCGTTTTGCAGTAGTTTCAGGATGTCTTTCTTGAGGACATTACTGAGTTTCCACCTCACAGGAAGGTATAATTATCTATTGAGTTGGTGCTAGGGGCAACCCCAAAATCAAAATCACCTTACAGGATGATCACATATGAGTTGGTTGAGTTAAAGTTGCATCTAAAGGAAATGTTGGACAAGGGGTACATTAGGCCAAGTGTATCCCCTTAGGGCGCACCAGTGTTGTCTGTGAAGAAGAAAGATGGAACTCTCAGAATGTGCATTGACTACAGGTAGCTGAAAAAGTAACGATCAACAATAGGTACCCATCGCGGAGAATTGATGATTTGTTTTATAAGTTGAAGAGAGTAGTAGTGTTCTCTAAGATCGACTTGAGATTGAGATACCATCAGGTATGCATCAAGGAAGAGGATATCTTCAAGAATGTGATCAGGACCTGGTATGGGAATTATGATTTTTTTTTTGTTGTATTCAGTTTGACTAATGCTCCAGCTACATTTATGTGTTTGATGAATAGTGTGTTGCATCCTTATCTGGACAAGTTTGTTATTGTATTCATTGATGACATACTGGTATATTCTAAGGATGAGGAAGAACATGTTGAACATTTGGCAGTAGTGTTGAGAATGTTAAGAGAGCATCAGTTGTATGCCAAACTTAGCAGGTGCAACTTCTTTCAAACTAAGGTACATTACTTGGGGCATGTTGTCTCCAAGGATGGCATAGTAGTGGATCCATAAAAGATAAGGGCCATCACGGAGTGGGAATTTCCTAAGAATGTGGATGAGGTGAGATAATTCATGAGATTGGAAAGTTACTGCAGGAGGTGCATTAGGAAGTTCTCATGCTTTTCTTATCCTACCGCATCATTGCAGTGGAGAAGTAGGAAGTTCGAATTGAAAGAGGCGTGTGAGGCTAGTTTTGAGCAACTTAAGAATTTGTTGACACATACACTAGTGCTAAATATTGCACATCCAAACAAAGAGTTTGTAGTGTGTACAAATGCTTGCAAAAGAGGACTTGGTGGAGTTCTCATGCAAGAAGGATAGGTAGTGTGTTATGGGTCATAGAAACTGAATGAGCATGAACATAACTATCTGACACATGATATTGAGATAGAAGTGATTATACATGCATTGAAGATGTGGAGGCACGATCTTCTGGGTAGGAGGTTTACACTAATGATTGATCACAATGGGTTGAGATATTTGTTTGATCAGCTGAAGATAAATGAAGACAAGCTAGATGGTTGGCTACCCTTAGTGAGTTCGACTTCAAGATCAAATACATCAAAGGGAAGGAGAACCAAGTTGCAGATGCCCTTATCAGGAAGGTATAGGTAAATCATATAGCATCTATGAGCTCTTATGAGATAGAGTTACAGGATAAGATCTTGCAGACAGGATAACAGGATGACAAATACATGGAGATCATGCACAGGCTATAGTAGAGCACAGGTATAGGTACAGGTGATTAGGATGTAGACTATCGTCTCATGGTAGATGGTTTGGTGAGGTTTAGAGAGAGGATCTAGGTGCCAAATTGCAATGAGCTCAAGAAGCTTATCTTGAGGGAGTTTCACACCAAGCCATACTCAGGTCATCCAAGATATCGAAGACGTTGACAATGGTGAAAACTTTCTACTATTGGCTGAATTTGAAGAAGGCAGTGGTAGAGTTTGTGGCTAGAGGTTTACATTTTTAGTAGGTCAAGGCAGAATTCAAGCATTTAGGTGGTTTACTACAACTATAGAGATTCGAGAATGGAAATGGGAGGTCATTTCCATGAATTTCATCATATGCTTTCCAAGGACAATGAGGCATCATGATTCTATTATAGTTGTGGTTGATAGGTTGAGCAAGGTAGCTCACTTCATTCCAGTAAAGACTACATATTCAGCTAGTGAGGTAGCACATGTGTTCATTAGAGAGATAGTGAGACTGCATGGTGTTCTTAAGAATATTGTGTTGGATAGGGATGTAAAGTTCAGTTCCAAGTTTTGGAAGGAGCTGTTTGCAGGCTTGGGTATAAAGCTCGCCTTCATTACAACTTATCATCTGTAGATAGATGGATAGACAGAGAGGGTCAACAAGATCTTGGAGGATATGTTGAGGATGTACATGATGTACCAACAGAGTAAATGGGAGGAGTATCTTCCATTATTTGAGTTTGTATACAACAATGGTTATCAAGATTCATTGAGGATGAGTCCTTTCGAGGCATTATATGGGCGGAGTTATAACACTCCCATCAACTGGAGTTATCCAGTGAATAGGGTACCTATTGGACCAGATATGTTGGAAAACATAGAGCAGGAAATGCAGGTTATAAAGAAGAATCTAAAGATAGCACAAGATAGACAAAAGAGTTATGTAGATCAGCACAGGGTATTCAAGGAGTTTTAGGTTGGGGAGCATGTGTATTTGTGCATCAAGCCCAAGAAAAGCTCTTTGAGGATTGGTTCATGTGCCAAGTTGGCACCATGGTATTGCGGGCCTTTCGAGATCCTTGAGAGGATTGGACCAGTGAAATAACAACTTGCACTACCTCTCATAGTGAAATTCCATGATGTTTTCGAGATTTCGTTGCTTAAGAAGTATATAAAGGATGTTAATCATGTTATTGATTGGTCTGTATTGTAGGTGGATCAAGAAGGAGAGTTCCAGCCGGAGCGTCAGTGCATATTGTAGCAGAAAAATCTCATGCTTAGGAAGAGGCCAATAGAGGAAGCTAAAGTGAAGTGGAAGCACTTTGGGCCTGAAGACGCTACATGGGAGATGGCAGATCAGATGCAGACACTTCATCCTTCATTTCTTGTCGGTTGAGGCAAAGCCGTTTTGGTTTGATGTTGGTATATGTTTGGCATATGTTTTACTGATGTTTTGGTATATGTATGTATATGTATACAGATGTAAATACCACCATTAGATAAGTTATAAAGCTCCAATAAGCAGTATGGATGGCATGTTATTATGGTTATTATATTGTCTTGTTGTCATGATGTTTCACTTTTGAGCAGGTCTTTCATTGTAAATATTGCATCGAGCTAAGTTATAAATCTCCATGGGAAGTATGTTTGCTTTTCAGCGGTTTTTCTGAGTTCTTGGTGTGGTTCAACACCGAGGATGATGTCCCTAAATGGGGAGGGTTCTATAACAACCCAAGTCTAAAATTCATGTAATAAAAATTAATAAAGGCAAAATAAGACCACGGTTAACGAACACTTATTCCAAGCTAAATGTTGGGCAAAGATATACTAGTGTGCATCACTGGATGTGTGTTTTGGCTAGGAAAATTGCCAAAGGACAAGGCAAAGACATTAAAAGGAAAAAAGGAATTTTTGGCACATTTATTTATGAAAATAAAGGAAATTAGGAGAAAAGTAAGGTGAAAGGTCACAGGTTGCATGTGAAGAGTAAATTGAAGGAAAATAATGGGAAAATAAGAAATTATAGGCCTCATTAATAAAAAGGCTTATGAGGATCAATTGGTAACCCTTTTGCAGCTCATGTTAGGAGCTCTCTGATTATTCTCTCTCTCTCTCTCTCATTCTTGGTCGCTTAGAGTTTTATTGGAGCACTCTTGCTTTGGATCAAGGAAGGAAAACCAAGCAAAAGGAAAGGAAGGAAAGCAAGGATCAAGGAAGAAGAGAAGGATCAGGAAGCTTTAGCAGGAATAATTGCAGATAATAGATTTCAGGTGTGATTTCCTAGCTAGTTTGGACATGCATGGCTTTGCATGTTGGTGTATGGTTTTGTTGTTGCCGGTGGCATGCTTTTGCTGGGTTATGATAATTGTTTTCAACATAGCCTTACCTTTTTCTGGATGCCATGGTATGTTGGGATGTTTATCTTAGTTTTATCTTTAGTTTTCCAGATGGATTTCGAAATCCAATGCAGAGGTGGTCTCAAGGTTCATTCCCAAAGGAATAGGAATCCCTTGACTAGTTTTGGCAGGATACATGGTAAAGCATAAGGAAGAAGTATTGGTTTAGGGCCTAGTCATCCGGGTTTGGATTGCAGTAAATCCTGAGAGACTAGTCTCAGTTTAGGGCCTAGTGATCCGATATTTGATTATGGTAAAGCATGAGAGACAACGAGACAAAAAATTCCTTAAGGATAGTGATGAATTCTATATGGAATTCCAAGTTCAGTTCAGTTTTGATCAGGGCACCAGTTTCGGTGTGATCACAGTTTGATGAGGGTGGAGGTGGTTTAACCTCTTGATTCCCATGGTTTTTCATGGATTTGTTGTTCTAAGAGATCCCACATTCATGCTTGGAATATGGCAGGGGGGTGAATAGCAGAAAGAGAGATTTGGTTCAACCATGTCTATGGTCGGGTCGTACGTGGAAGTCCCAAACTTGGTTGGATTTTTCCATGATTAATAAAAGCTAAGTTCTCTCACTTTTTCACTAGTTTATATGTGGATTTAGTGGTTTTCATATCTATGATATTTATATGGTTTTATACTGGTTATAAGCATGGTTAAATGACTGGTCAATGTCATGCTTATTTCTTGTATTTACTTGTAATTATTAAATGTATGGATGCAAGATTTAATTGATGATATAATAGTTCAATATATAATGAGGTGATCCTTCTCATTATGTTTCATAAGTTATTTCAGTCATTTATGCTCCATCTTGTATCCTAGACATGTAGGTTGCATTGATGCCAAGTGTTTAACAGAATTTGAGTCTCGGTTGGGGATGCTCTGGCCTAGTCCTAAGGTTTATTTTTGATTTCTTTCTATCCTCATAATGTATTTGATGGATTCTAAGGGTTATAACAAGTTCGTGGTAGAGGCCAGGATTTTGGGCTAGAAAAGTGGCTCAAATCTCAGGGACTTTGGCATAGGTCTGCTAGGAAAAGTCCAAGGATGCTAGCAAATAGGCCCGTGAGAGAAATTTTGGCTTCTGGTCACTCTCTTTCCTATAGCATGAGAGCGACCATGGGTTAAAAAGCTTAAATAATCAATGAGACTCAAGGAAAGGATGTATGAGTGGCTGACATGTCTCTTGAGGGTGTTGTTGTTGATGTGGATAGGTTTGTTTGATATGTTTCTCCGGTTTCATTTCCTTAAGGTCACCAAGGAAGTTGAATCCCTTATAGTAGCCTCTCTCATCACATGTTTACCTTGGCTAGCCAGTTGCTTGGGTGGACCGAGGAGGAGGGGGTGTTACACTGGTTAGGGTCGATTAAGGGATTAGGTCAAGTTAGGGGTTAATTAGTTTATTGGCTTAGGGTTAAGGGGTTACTGTTTAATGGTTTAGGAGTTAGGGGTTAGTGGTTTAATGGGTTAGGGGAATGGGGTTACGTTATTAGGGGGTTAATGTATGTTTAGGGTGTTAATTAAGACGTAGAAGATTTAGAGGTTAATGTGTTTTTAGGGAGCATTATTATTTAGTTTTTAAAATATATTATGCACATTTAAAATATGGATATAGTGAATACAGTTCTATAAGAAAGAAGAAAATAATTATATAATATATTGTAATAAAAATTTATAAGATAAAATAAAAAAATATAAATATCATTAAAAAATTAATCAAATAAGAGATTTATGAAGAATACAATTATTATAAAGAAGTATGATATAATGAAGATAAAAGGGGTCCATTTTATTAATTTAGGTAAGATGATAATTAATTAAAAAACATTTTTCTTAGAAAGATTTTATAAAATAAGAAAATACTTTATTTATTAAAAACAAAATTTATAAACCACAATTTATTAAAATGTTATGTTCCTAGCCACAATGTATTTTTGTCATAAAAGAGACTCTTTCTCATTTTTTAAGGAATTAAAAGTATGACATGCAAGCCTTGCACTTGGTGCTTCAAAATGTTTTAGGTGACAATGAACTTTTTAAGCCCAAGTGATAGAGAGTTAAGAATTCTCTATATAAAGTCTCTTTTGTGATAAGTAAAGGGTCTCATTTGTTTTAAATTATGAGAAAACTTGATGTAATATCAAATCTATAATGGTTCTATAAAAAGGGTAGATTAATGACATGTTTGATAAATAGTTAATAGTTATTTTTTCCAAATTTATCTTACTTATTATCCCTCATGTAAGGTAGAACATTTCATTTTGAATTTCCTTTGATAGGTGCAATCCTTTTACTCTATAACATTCACCTACCATTAAGTAGAAAGTAGTTAGTTTTTGACATTTCGGTCAAATCAACTAAGTATCAAAAAGAAAGAATACCTAGTTTTGTGTAGAAGGAGAGATTGACAATTTGCCTTAGTAACAAAGGGTTTCCTGTGAAAAATGCCTTTAGTGAATTCCCTAACACTTTCCTAAAGAAAAAAGAGGACCATTTTTAATTTTCTTACATAGGTTATTGATTTGAAGGTTTATAAGTGAAAACATATGATGAAAATAAAAAATAAAGTGTAACTTATACGTTAGATCAACAAACACTTTGTTGCCTTGATTTTAATTGGCTAAACAATATGTGACGTACCTATTTAGAAGCAATGATGTAAAAAATAGGAAATTAGGAATAAAAGGGTATAGCAAGAATAATTAGAGACAAACACAAGACAAAATAATAAAGAATAAGACTTAGCTTCCTCTTATACATTCCTAGACCCATCTAGCCACCAACTAATTTTAGTAGTAACTTTCATTGTGAGAATACCTTTCATATATTATTGAAGTCCACAACCTCTTTAGAAATATTTTTTTTAATTAAAAAAATGATTAAAAAAGATAATATAAGATCTACCCTCCACTTGTCATAATCAAATATTTGAGAGGATCTAGGGCTAAAATACATTTTTTGTCCTTTCCCCTCTCATTCTCTTGTCTTATGGAAGCCATTATGAAAAATATTGTAGTATTTACCTGAGGTTTCTTGCTTGAACTTAATAGGTATTGCATGGATTCATTGGTATTATTGTTTGAGTGTTGTGCTTTGAGTACATTTGTAAATGTGATGGAATGAAAAGGGTTTGATTATTTTTAGGTGATTGCTCCTAATTTTTTTCAATATAATCTTAAACATATTGCTAAATTGTACAAGCTTCACATCACATTGATTTATTGTATTTGTTTCTTTCTCTCACCCAAGCTCAAGGTTTCTCACCCATCCTCTTAAAACGTCTAGTCTCTAAGTGAAATCAAGAAATAATATGCCATTATAATGATGAATGAAAAATAAGATCAATATGTTTTTTATTATGCTTGTGACTCTATATCTCATAAAGTGTCTCTCTTCCTACATGTCAAGAAAGGTAACATCTTTCCTAGATTTTTTCAACATATTCTTAAATATCTTGATAAATTGCACAAGAATAATCATTGATTTGTTGTATTTGTTTCTCGTACTCACCTAATATGTATTTTCTTTCCTATATTATATTTGTAAACATTTGTATTGATGTTTAAATATTTACTATATATACTGATATTACTTTATTGATTATAATTGTATAGTATGGGACCCCTAGGGCATTGCTCAATGAGAAGAGGTGGTTGTAGTACAAGCGCCTATTTAAGGACATGGAGCGAAGATTGAGGATAAAGCCAATGATATTATGGAAGAACACAATGATGTTGATAACCCAGTTGAAGAATATGGTACAAACTTATTGGTCTAGGAGACATTTAATAATGTTGGAATGGATGATGATGGAAACCAATATGATGGTCATGCTTTTAACAAACATGTACTTGGGAGGTAAATTTATCCTCTTTATGAAGGCCCAGAAGCATATCTTCTCTATGTTGTATTATTGTTGGTCAATTTAAAGGTGTTGAAATTTTTGTCAAACACAAGTGTGACACAACTCATAAGGTATGTAATATATTTTGAGACATTTAGTACTATATACGTGATAAAGCAATTATTATTTCCTTTGTTTTTAATGTCAGTACATTGATAATCATTTAATTAATTTGTAAAATTTGGATGCAATATGTAAGATTAATATTGTTTAGTACATTAACTAGTACTACTATTTGTTTTATGTTGTAGATTGTTAGGTGAATTTTTCTTACCCACCATCAAATGTTTTACCTTGTACATACCAATATTTAGATGCCATTATAAAAGATATTGGAATGGAGTATCAAGTTATTCATGCATGTCATTATGATGATATTATATATTATAAATAACATGCATCGAAAGAAAAATTCCCAAAATGTGATGAGAGTAGATATCAAACCGATAAAGTGACAAAAAAGGTGCCTTGCAAGGTTGTTCATTATATTCACATAATTCCACATCTATGACAATTGTTTAGGTGAAAAAGCATAGCACAATTATGGATTACCATGTAAGGGAAACAAGTGAATATGGTGTTCTTTGAATGCCTATAAATGGATTTGCATTTAGGAATATAGAGGAAAGTTGGCCAAAGTTTAATGAAGAACCTTGTAATCTTAGGCTTTCATTAGCAACTAAAAATGTCAATCCATTTGGAGATGTTAGATCTACTTAATCGGTGTGGCCCATTTTTGTTATCAACAACAACATTCCTTCGTAGATGTCAATAAAGAGGGAGCGCATAATGTTGACAAACATTGTTCTAGGTATTAATATTTTTAGAATATTTTTGTTTAACAAATAACATCTCATTTGTCTTGTTTGTTTCATAATTATGTCTTATATGTTTTTTGTTTATTCATATATGTTCAATTTTGTCTTATATTTGTTTTTATTTACTCCTATATGTAGTAATTATGTACTATATGTTCAACTAGGTAGGTAAGTATTAGGTCAAACATATCAATGTATATATCGAGCCTCTTATCGATGATTTAGTGGACTCATTGAAGGATGTCACTATGTATGCTATCTCTAGACCAATAGATGCACAAAGGGAATTATAATTTCATGCAATGCTTGTATAGAAAATTCATGATGCCACAGGGCTAACACATTTCTGTGGTATATTTTTATAACGTTACCCTGCACTTTAATAGTGTTTAATGTTATGAAGTTCGTTTCATGTATGTTTTTTAAATAATACCTTCATTGTACATACTTAAAATAATTGATATAAAACGTATTCCATCTCTTGTTGGTCTTCAAACAAAGGGTGAATTTGCTTGTCCAGTTTGTGGTCCTAAGATGAAATATCGTCATTAATATTAGGAAAGGAGGTGTTTGAAGAGTATACACACTTCCTTTCTAAGAAACATAGGTTCTGAAGTACTGAAAACATATTCTCAATGAAAATAAGAGAATAGATTAAAACCAAAGAGAATGACACCTCATGCATGGAAGTTGCAATATAATAGAGTCTCTGAAGGTATCGATCGAATTGTCTATGTATCGATATACATGATATGTTTGGATTATGTTATATTTTATGGCATTTTATTCATTGTACTAATTTATAGGTTATATTATTTTTATAATATCTTTAACTATGATTCATCTTGTAGGTCATCAAGGCATTAATAATAGGGCACTTCCTTGAGGAATGAAAATTTATCCTAAGCAATTCAATAGACTCCCCTACTATGAGCACCTAGAAATTGTTCATTTGTTTGATACATTGCACAATGGTGAACCTTATATAGAAGGAAAGATAAAGAAAAAAATTTCAAGGTTTGTAATGACATTAAGCAGGCCAATCATGCAATGAAAAGTGCGATTCATTCAAATAGTGATGGAGACAACCAAAATATAAGCACCCCTCCATGGTTATTGATACAGCAACAAAGCAAGGATGTTAAAGAGGTTATTGAAAAAATTATATTTCCAATTGGATTTTCTTCAAACATAAAGAATATCCTAACAAAGAAAGGTGAATTAGGTGGGGTAAAACTCAGGATTGCCATACATTCATTAAGGTAATTATTTTGGCGTATATATTTGTACATTGGTGAAACATATTGTTAGTGTTTTTCTTCTACTAATTTGGGAATAAATAATGATCGATCATTATATTTGTTACAATATGTTCTACCTTTGTCTCTCCTAAATAAATTTGACAACAATGTCAGAAAATTTATATATGATCTTGGTAAATACATGAGGTAAGTGGAGATTTATCATGTGAAAAGTGTAATTTGTTCAATAATTTGTTGTAAAAATTATATTTGTCTGAATGTCATTTACATGTTATCATGTAATATATACTTTTTTTGTTGAAACCTGTGATTTGATTGCTTCATTTGGAGATGGTTTTCATCAAAAGAAATTGATAAAGATTATATAATGTATTGGAGGAAACAAATTCTTCATCTAATGAGTGAAATGCAAAATTATATCCTTTGAAAATTTTCAATTCACAAGAACACTACCTCATACACCAATTCGAAGAGATTGAAAAGTGTGAACTTGTACACACAAGATCAATGTGGATGGTTGATAGGCACTCGAAATCACTGAAGGCTTTGTTTAGAAAAAGAGCATGTCCTGAGGGTTCTATGGTAGAGGGATATATGGTATATCAAACCATCTTTATATTAATCAATATAGTCCAGAAATAGTAAAAATGTATTAATATATTGGATCACATTTGGGTGTTAACTCCATGAACAAATTTGAATGCGAGCACTTGTAACTTTTTCTCACACCTTTGAAGGTTACATTTTTTTTTATTTTTTTTTGTAAATTTGGCAAAATTTGACACCTTCTTTCAATCTTATCCTTGCCTTGGAAAATTCATTCCTCTAAATACAATTCCATCTAACCATTTCCATTGCTAAAGGATGAATTGTCTCTATGGTTTTTATAAATGTTTATGAGTTATTTTTAATAGTTTTGATTTTAAATAAAATTTAATTTATAACTATATATATTATCTTTTTTTAAACTTATAATTTAATGTATTAAACTTATGTTAAAAATATTGAGTTAGCCCCAATCTCTAAATAAGAGAACCAGGAAATCCCCCAATCGGGGTGGTTAACATGGTAAGAAGGGAAGGCAGTAAAGGGACGAGGGGCGGCAATTATGAGCCACCTCGCAGCAAGAGATCATGGTAGGTGGATTATACGTTAGGTAGATCGGGCATCATTTTAAATTATAGTAGGAAGGGAAATATTAAGCTCAGAGGTGGTGGAGGTGACGACGGAACGATGATGGGACAAGGACCAGGTCACACAAGGGAAAGCCGTGGAGGAGTGGGCTATTATGGTGAGTGCAGGCGGCAGAGAAAGATAGTGCAGCAGCACAAGAATGGTCGATAGGTGAGAGGGAGTGGATACTGGTGGAGGAATAAGGGTAAGCATGAAAGGAACGTCCTCGAGGTGAGTGGAGGCATGAAGGAAAAGGTGATAATAGGAGCAGGAGGAATCGCACAGGGTCAACCTCCTGGGTTAAGGAAAATCCAGTGTAAGAAAATAGAGGATGGAATGAAGAGGAATGTAATCTCTGAGGGTACGGGAAGAATACCATCGTGACCTGAAGGCATTAAGCTGGATAATTGGGAGGGAGAGGAACAGAACCGGGCAAACATGGAGGAGATATAAGACCTGGAACGGGACAGTCAACCGCAGATAAGGAAAAGCGAAAGAGGTAAAGGGAGAATTATAGAAGAAGTAGATACGTGACCACCCGCCAGTGAAATAGGACAGGGAAGCAGGGCAAGGGAATACAATGTAGGCGGAGCAGGACAAGGAAGAGGGCGTAGAGGGAGAAGAGGACGTGGTCAAGCCGGTCATCAGGAATAGGGATGCACCAAAACAACAGGGAAAAAACGCGGAAGGAAAATGATGAAACGACAGGTGCAGTATGCAAAGATGGCATATAGTAAAGACATGCATGTAGATATTAGGAGGATAATTCAGCATTTGGAGGAGGAGGCGATCCAGGAGCAGTCAAAGTCTGAGATGGAGGACTGGGAATATCTATTGCCAGATCCTGGAAACACCAGAGGACATATGTCCCCGTACAAACAGGCCTTACATGTGTATTGGGTCATGAAGAGGTTGCTAGCAAAGGCCATGGAACAGGTGGCCATGGAGATGGCGGAATTGGCCCAAGGCATTCCAAATCTAAAAAAATAGATGAAGAACCTTCAGATAACCCTTATGATGCAGGATGGCAAGCTTGACGAGATACAGCAGTAGTTAGATAAGCTTACTCAAGAATAAAAAGAGGATGAGCACCAACCAAGCGCAATGGAAGAATGATTTTTCAAGATATGCCTACTATATCCTTAGTTAGGAAGTTGAACAATATGCTACCCTCTGTTTTCTTTTATAATGCAGTTAGCAAACAGTGTTAGTTATTTTGAATGGTTAGTATATAAAGCATGGATAAACAGACTCAATAAATTTTGTTTTGGATGGCTTTTAAGAAATTCAATGGCCAACAGACCCGGTTTCTCTTCGGGGTGGGTTGAGACCATCGTATGTTTGTACTAGTTTTAACTTGTCCTAATATAAATGGTTCCATCTTAGCTTAAAAAAAAAAAAAGAGAACCACATTTTTTACCATGTTTTAAGAAGGGTGGGGGGGGTGTCGAAATTCAAAATCCATAGGTCAAATTACTAAAAAAATTATTTTTGTCCATTCAAAGCTTGTCCGACCCCACATTTCACACATTAAAACACCATTATATACATTACCTCGAGATGTGTGAAATATTAAATCAATGGATTGTGGGAGCCCAACCCCCCCATCCTCATCAAAATTGTTTCACTCTTCTCCATCTCATGCATTACCAAAGCCCCCTACCTAAACCATTTACCATATACTACCCTCAAACCATTTTAAAACCATTGTTTTGCATTGATTTGAATTTATAAATGTCAGACGTGGTATGCAAGAAAATTTAAAAAATTATAAAGTATGTAGCGAAGGCAATAATGGAAGGATAATTTTTATTTCTACTGGAATGCGATTATGGGTGAACGATTGAGGTAAGAGGAAGATGAGTAAAATGACGTAAAATGAGGATATTGTTCCAGAAAAAAAACTTCAATACAAAACATGGAATTTCCAATGTTATAAAGAAATATTTCCTCCTTGTGGAATAATTTTACAAAGGTGAAAATGAAATTTTACAGAGGTGAAAATGAAATTTTACATAGTAGACAAATGAATGTTTTTAGCTATGGATATAAGGAGGAAAATAATTATAAAGAGGAAAATTCTCATGAAGAGAACATTTGGATAATTTATTATTCAAAGTTTTTACAGAAGTAAAAACAGGAGTTGAAAACATCAAAGTTGGATTTGAATATGGAGACATGGTTTTCAAAACCATGGGGAAGAAAAACAAAATATGGTTTTCACATAAAAAGGAGAATTATTTATGAAGTTTCATTTCTTCATAAGTATACCAAAAATGGGAAAAACTAAATATGGAAACAATCAAAGGTTTGGGTAAATTGTTTTTAATTTCATTTATGAAATTCATAAACAAATAAATGCTACAATGGAGAAGTATTATAGGCCATGGTTTTCAAAACCAAGGATAGGTTTATAGAGCAATATTTTTGGATATAATTTATGAAATTCATGAAGAAAGGAATAGTTTTACAAGACAACAAGACATGGATTTCAAACAAAGAATGATTCTATGGGATAGAATAATTTGAGGAAATATTTTGATTTTTCATTTATGGAATTCATGGAAATATGGAAATATGATTTTATAAATTTTTGGGAAATATTTTTATCAAAATATCTTATTCCAAAAAATTTAAGCTTTATATTTTTGAAAATTAAAGAGTGACAAAAAAATCAATGACTTCCAAATTATTTTCAAACTTCTTGACAATAATTAAGCACTGAAGGATAATTAAGATAATTTAATTATCAATTTTTTAATTATCAAAGGATAGGCGATTAATCAATTCTATAAAAAGGGATCAATCAACCAGATTATGGGCATATTAATTGAGTTTTAGGGAGCATATTCAACAACCTCTAGATTTTGAAGTAAAAGATCAACAGGTAGAACATTAAGGCAGATTTGTAACAAAACATGGGCAACTAGCTTGAAGAATAAAGACAATCAATCAACAATTAGTGAGCCATTTTCTAGATTTGAGGGAAAAAATCAACAGTCAAGCAATCATTTCCAAATTTACAGGGAAGAATCTTAAACAACTTCAGATTTCTTAGCAGAAGAATCTGAAACTAAAGGATCACTCCCAAATTTAAAGGCAAAAGACTTTCTGTTGTTTCCATATGTTTTACAGCATATTGTATTTTTGGTTTATTTGATAGGATTTGTTTCCTATAGACTAGTAACAGTTTGAGGAAGATTTTTTCCTACATATATTGTTTCATTTTCATTGTAAAAGGATTGGATTTTGATGCCAAAGCCCTGCCATTTTTGTAAATAATTTTACTACATAAATTTTAAGTGAAGTATTCCTGCTTTAGTTTCATGACATTAATTGTTTCTCATGTATGTCTTTCCCTATTATTTCACAATTTGTTTTTGCATATGTTCAAGGTAACATAGGAGTTAGGGCAAGGCTAGGTTTGAGTGTTAACCTTCCTGACACACTTCTGTAAAGTTATCATCTACACTGAGATTATCTAATTAAACAATATGTTTAAATTAACTCCTTTGTATCATTTAATTGTTTCCTTATGTCATATCTTGACTGTATATCTGTTTGGCTCTAGAATTCTTTTACACACATCTACTATAATTGATTGATTAAGTATTCAATATGAATGCTTAATTATCTGATTTCTCTTCTATT